>AWOL01S0163328.1:53225-83064 GCA_000715115.1 Nicotiana otophora | reverse complement strand
GATTTTGCCCATTGGGGTTTTTTGCGGAGAAGGTGGAGCAAATTTACTATATATAAGCCGAAATTAGGCCAAGGTGGAGTTTTGTAATATGANCCAAAGTGCCATTCACTTGACTAAAGATCAAATGTATCATGAGAGGACGAAGCACATTGATATAAAGTATCATTTCATCCGAGAAACCATTGCTGAAGGAAAATTCTCTGTTCAGAAGATCAACACTAGAGACAATCCTGCTGACATGTTCACAAAACCTCTTCCAGTGTCCAAGTTCAAGCTTTGCGTGAACTTGATTGGCATTTATTAAGAATGATTTTGCCCATTGGGGTTTTTTGCGGAGAAGGTGGAGCAAATTTACTATATATAAGCCGAAATTAGGCCAAGGTGGAGTTTTGTAATATGACCATTAATTTGGCTTCTTCTCAAGTGGGCCAAATTTTCATGACATTTGCCATGACATAATATCCACTATGACAAAATTTGTGGATCATGACATTTGCCATGACATAATATCCACTATTAGGCCAAGGATTTCTTGCTATAAATAGAGGAACTTCTCTCCATTTGTAAACACACCAATTCAAGAGTTTTTCATTCTCGTCTTTCTTTCTCCTCCTTTATTTCATTATAGAGTATATTGTAAGAGAGTGAGTGTTGGGAAACACTTGTGTGAACCCTTTATTTGGATTGATCTTGTGAGGTTATTCTCTTGGGGTATTTGGGACTAATTAGAGTATTTACTCCAATTTTGTACTCTTGTTGATATAGTGAAATTGCTCCTCTCCGCTTGTGGACGTAGGTCACCTTGACCGAACCACGTTAAATTTGTGTCTTCTTTATCTTCTTTAATTGCCGTTATTATCAACTTGCATTGTCTTTGTTATTGTCATTATAATATTGTTTTGCTAAATTCCGCACTACCCGGTTTACCGATCCTAACAGCTTCTAATACAGGCACTGCTACATTACAGGGCATTATAACAAACCATTCACAACCACTAAAACTGAGAAATTTCCAGCTCCAGTATACATTTGACATGGCAAAATTTCCAGAAAATAGTTTACTGTTTATATCATTTACGATGGAGCTAGAAGCTTTGCATACTTAGTTGAGGTCTAATACGTTATAGCTGCCATCACCAGATTATGCACCCAAAATGAAACCTCCTAAGACCCAATTGTTACAAAATTTCAAACTGAGGGCATCATGTCTGCTGCATCCTATCACCAGTAAAAGACACATAAGAGAGACATATCTGATCTACATAGTTTGGGAAGAGAGGCACTGCTTTCTTTTTCTTTTTTGGGAGCGGGGTTACATCCTGTATTCATTCTGGATTGCGGGAGTTCAGTGCAGACTGGGATGGAGACAAGCAAGTTGAATGTGATGAGGGTAGGGCTGCTTATCGGGCGGATTGGGCGGTTATTTACTCTTAACGGTTTGGCTTATCGGTTATCGGCTTTTAAATGTATTAATCCGCTAGTCACCCGATAAGATATCGGGCGGATTGGGCGGTTATTTACTCTTAACGGTTTGGCTTATCGGTTATCGGCTTTTAAATGTATTAATCCGCTAGTCACCCGATAAGATATCGGGCGGATTGGGCGGTTATTTACTCTTAACGGTTTGGCTTATCGGTTATCGGCTTTTAAATGTATTAATCCGCTAGTCACCCGATAAGATATCGGGCGGATTGGGCGGTTATTTACTCTTAACGGTTTGGCTTATCGGTTATCGGCTTTTAAATGTATTAATCCGCTAGTCACCCGATAAGATATCGGGCGGATTGGGCGGTTATTTACTCTTAACGGTTTGGCTTATCGGTTATCGGCTTTTAAATGTATTAATCCGCTAGTCACCCGATAAGATATCGGGCGGATTGGGCGGTTATTTACTCTTAACGGTTTGGCTTATCGGTTATCGGCTTTTAAATGTATTAATCCGCTAGTCACCCGATAAGATATCGGGCGGATTGGGCGGTTATTTACTCTTAACGGTTTGGCTTATCGGTTATCGGCTTTTAAATGTATTAATCCGCTAGTCACCCGATAAGATATCGGGCGGATTGGGCGGTTATTTACTCTTAACGGTTTGGCTTATCGGTTATCGGCTTTTAAATGTATTAATCCGCTAGTCACCCGATAAGATATCGGGCGGATTGGGCGGTTATTTACTCTTAACGGTTTGGCTTATCGGTTATCGGCTTTTAAATGTATTAATCCGCTAGTCACCCGATAAGATATCGGGCGGATTGGGCGGTTATTTACTCTTAACGGTTTGGCTTATCGGTTATCGGCTTTTAAATGTATTAATCCGCTAGTCACCCGATAAGATATCGGGCGGATTGGGCGGTTATTTACTCTTAACGGTTTGGCTTATCGGTTATCGGCTTTTAAATGTATTAATCCGCTAGTCACCCGATAAGATATCGGGCGGATTGGGCGGTTATTTACTCTTAACGGTTTGGCTTATCGGTTATCGGCTTTTAAATGTATTAATCCGCTAGTCACCCGATAAGATATCGGGCGGATTGGGCGGTTATTTACTCTTAACGGTTTGGCTTATCGGTTATCGGCTTTTAAATGTATTAATCCGCTAGTCACCCGATAAGATATCGGGCGGATTGGGCGGTTATTTACTCTTAACGGTTTGGCTTATCGGTTATCGGCTTTTAAATGTATTAATCCGCTAGTCACCCGATAAGATATCGGGCGGATTGGGCGGTTATTTACTCTTAACGGTTTGGCTTATCGGTTATCGGCTTTTAAATGTATTAATCCGCTAGTCACCCGATAAGATATCGGGCGGATTGGGCGGTTATTTACTCTTAACGGTTTGGCTTATCGGTTATCGGCTTTTAAATGTATTAATCCGCTAGTCACCCGATAAGATATCGGGCGGATTGGGCGGTTATTTACTCTTAACGGTTTGGCTTATCGGTTATCGGCTTTTAAATGTATTAATCCGCTAGTCACCCGATAAGATATCGGGCGGATTGGGCGGTTATTTACTCTTAACGGTTTGGCTTATCGGTTATCGGCTTTTAAATGTATTAATCCGCTAGTCACCCGATAAGATATCGGGCGGATTGGGCGGTTATTTACTCTTAACGGTTTGGCTTATCGGTTATCGGCTTTTAAATGTATTAATCCGCTAGTCACCCGATAAGATATCGGGCGGATTGGGCGGTTATTTACTCTTAACGGTTTGGCTTATCGGTTATCGGCTTTTAAATGTATTAATCCGCTAGTCACCCGATAAGATATCGGGCGGATTGGGCGGTTATTTACTCTTAACGGTTTGGCTTATCGGTTATCGGCTTTTAAATGTATTAATCCGCTAGTCACCCGATAAGATATCGGGCGGATTGGGCGGTTATTTACTCTTAACGGTTTGGCTTATCGGTTATCGGCTTTTAAATGTATTAATCCGCTAGTCACCCGATAAGATATCGGGCGGATTGGGCGGTTATTTACTCTTAACGGTTTGGCTTATCGGTTATCGGCTTTTAAATGTATTAATCCGCTAGTCACCCGATAAGATATCGGGCGGATTGGGCGGTTATTTACTCTTAACGGTTTGGCTTATCGGTTATCGGCTTTTAAATGTATTAATCCGCTAGTCACCCGATAAGATATCGGGCGGATTGGGCGGTTATTTACTCTTAACGGTTTGGCTTATCGGTTATCGGCTTTTAAATGTATTAATCCGCTAGTCACCCGATAAGATATCGGGCGGATTGGGCGGTTATTTACTCTTAACGGTTTGGCTTATCGGTTATCGGCTTTTAAATGTATTAATCCGCTAGTCACCCGATAAGATATCGGGCGGATTGGGCGGTTATTTACTCTTAACGGTTTGGCTTATCGGTTATCGGCTTTTAAATGTATTAATCCGCTAGTCACCCGATAAGATATCGGGCGGATTGGGCGGTTATTTACTCTTAACGGTTTGGCTTATCGGTTATCGGCTTTTAAATGTATTAATCCGCTAGTCACCCGATAAGATATCGGGCGGATTGGGCGGTTATTTACTCTTAACGGTTTGGCTTATCGGTTATCGGCTTTTAAATGTATTAATCCGCTAGTCACCCGATAAGATATCGGGCGGATTGGGCGGTTATTTACTCTTAACGGTTTGGCTTATCGGTTATCGGCTTTTAAATGTATTAATCCGCTAGTCACCCGATAAGATATCGGGCGGATTGGGCGGTTATTTACTCTTAACGGTTTGGCTTATCGGTTATCGGCTTTTAAATGTATTAATCCGCTAGTCACCCGATAAGATATCGGGCGGATTGGGCGGTTATTTACTCTTAACGGTTTGGCTTATCGGTTATCGGCTTTTAAATGTATTAATCCGCTAGTCACCCGATAAGATATCGGGCGGATTGGGCGGTTATTTACTCTTAACGGTTTGGCTTATCGGTTATCGGCTTTTAAATGTATTAATCCGCTAGTCACCCGATAAGATATCGGGCGGATTGGGCGGTTATTTACTCTTAACGGTTTGGCTTATCGGTTATCGGCTTTTAAATGTATTAATCCGCTAGTCACCCGATAAGATATCGGGCGGATTGGGCGGTTATTTACTCTTAACGGTTTGGCTTATCGGTTATCGGCTTTTAAATGTATTAATCCGCTAGTCACCCGATAAGATATCGGGCGGATTGGGCGGTTATTTACTCTTAACGGTTTGGCTTATCGGTTATCGGCTTTTAAATGTATTAATCCGCTAGTCACCCGATAAGATATCGGGCGGATTGGGCGGTTATTTACTCTTAACGGTTTGGCTTATCGGTTATCGGCTTTTAAATGTATTAATCCGCTAGTCACCCGATAAGATATCGGGCGGATTGGGCGGTTATTTACTCTTAACGGTTTGGCTTATCGGTTATCGGCTTTTAAATGTATTAATCCGCTAGTCACCCGATAAGATATCGGGCGGATTGGGCGGTTATTTACTCTTAACGGTTTGGCTTATCGGTTATCGGCTTTTAAATGTATTAATCCGCTAGTCACCCGATAAGATATCGGGCGGATTGGGCGGTTATTTACTCTTAACGGTTTGGCTTATCGGTTATCGGCTTTTAAATGTATTAATCCGCTAGTCACCCGATAAGATATCGGGCGGATTGGGCGGTTATTTACTCTTAACGGTTTGGCTTATCGGTTATCGGCTTTTAAATGTATTAATCCGCTAGTCACCCGATAAGATATCGGGCGGATTGGGCGGTTATTTACTCTTAACGGTTTGGCTTATCGGTTATCGGCTTTTAAATGTATTAATCCGCTAGTCACCCGATAAGATATCGGGCGGATTGGGCGGTTATTTACTCTTAACGGTTTGGCTTATCGGTTATCGGCTTTTAAATGTATTAATCCGCTAGTCACCCGATAAGATATCGGGCGGATTGGGCGGTTATTTACTCTTAACGGTTTGGCTTATCGGTTATCGGCTTTTAAATGTATTAATCCGCTAGTCACCCGATAAGATATCGGGCGGATTGGTATCGGTTTAGCTCTTATCAGGCAGTTATCGGGCTGTTTATCGGCCTAATTCAATCTATATTGAGTCACATCGGTCAGCAAACAATTAATGCACGCAATATAGATTGAATTAGGCCGATAAGCCGTTAATAAAAAAATTTCAATCTGTTCCCCGTCCGTTAAACCATTAGCCCAATACCAATAATCCATTAATCTTCGATTTCGGTTCGGTTTTCAGTTTCGGTTCGGTTTTGAACACCCCTGGATGAGGGTGGCAGTCTTTACGAGCTCTAAGGAGTCATTTAAAAATACGTATAAGGACATAATCCATCATGATTTAAGTCCGCATTTGAACTCTATTAATTCGTTTTTACAGCTAAACAGGTAACGAGGATTTGGATATGAATTTGGAATCGTCTGAGAAATCCTTCCATCCAAATAGCCCTTGGATTTTCTGTCATAAGGCAACTTAGTATGATTTTCCTCTTAAATTGTGTAGTTGAAGAGTAAAGATCATAATCAATTATATGTTTGTCCTTTGCTGACGACTTTTTCCTCCTTTTTTCTTTAACTAAAATGAATCGGACAAACATATGGTTGAATCTCTGTGAATTGTGCACCCTTTGCTGTCTGTAATTATTTCTTCTTTAACTCCATTTTGTGACCTTTTTTATGAACTATTCGCACTAATATGATCTATCTCAGAGGCCCAAACCATCTGAAAGCCCACAAAATGATGGGGAATTTATGCTAGTTCATATGTGTATGTGTGTAGTTTTGTTTTTAAATGAATTGGTATTTGCTATAAAATTGAATCATTTCATTTACGGTAGCTGGCTAAGATTATGACTGCAATATCACTTGTTTGTTACGACATTCACAATAATTGAGTTGTGGAAATTCAACGCCAGCATTTTAGAGCTAAATTGCGACCTCTTGGAAGAAGTGGCAACTATTTATATCCAAACTACTGCTATTTTGTGAAAGAGGGGACTATATTTAAATAACTATTTGACACAACTATCTTTAAAAAATTAACTGACATTGTTCAGGGGCAACAACAACAACATACCCAGTATTATACCATATCATGGGGTCTGAAGAGGGTAGTGTATACGCAGACCTTACCCCTACCTTGTGAGGATAGAGAGGCTGTTTCCAATAGACCCTCGGCTGAGGAAATGACATTGTTCAGGGGCAACAACAACAACATACCCAGTATTATACCATATCATGGGGTCTGAAGAGGGTAGTGTATACGCAGACCTTACCCCTACCTTGTGAGGATAGAGAGGCTGTTTCCAATAGACCCTCGGCTGAGGAAATGACATTGTTCAGGGGCAACAACAACAACATACCCAGTATTATACCATATCATGGGGTCTGAAGAGGGTAGTGTATACGCAGACCTTACCCCTACCTTGTGAGGATAGAGAGGCTGTTTCCAATAGACCCTCGGCTGAGGAAATGACATTGTTCAGGGGCAACAACAACAACATACCCAGTATTATACCATATCATGGGGTCTGAAGAGGGTAGTGTATACGCAGACCTTACCCCTACCTTGTGAGGATAGAGAGGCTGTTTCCAATAGACCCTCGGCTGAGGAAATGACATTGTTCAGGGGCGTGCTTTCTATTTGAGAAATGTGCATTTAGCACTCACGATAATAAGTGAGAGTGCTCTGCAACCTCGTTTTGTGATTTAATCCCAAATTCTCTCTCCAGCTCTTCTAAGTCTGTTAGAATTGGTCAATTACTGTGATAATAGTGATTAAAGTGCATCTGGATTGTTTCAATTACGTTGTATGTTTCCTTGGTTGGATTCTTTATCTTAAGGAACTTAAAGATTATTCTTTCATTATTGTCTCATTTTCTTCTAAAGTCTTGGAGGTATTCTGATGCTTGCAGATTTGGTACTCTCAAATAAGCTAGTCTTGTATGATCTTGAAAACCAGGCCATTGGTTGGACCGAATATAATTGTAAGTGTAGGTTATATCTGTTCGATATTTGCGCTATATTTTGGTACATTAGAATTAGATATTTTTGTTGTTCAATTCGTGTTACCCTTATTTTAATTTCAGCTGAATCTAGAGTGGCTCTACTGACCTAGATAAATGATCTATAATTTCATTGCAAAACTTTATATACTTATAAAGAAAGAAAAGAGCAGAAAATTTGGGAATGAATTGCTTGATTATTCCCTCAAGCATGTTAAATATTGTTTACAAGTAATCCTAAAAAGCAAAAAAAGAATTCCGTTCCTACTTACACAATCATAGGGATTCGAGACCTTTCCCATAGTGAAAAGGAAACATTCCTAATTCTTATAATCTTCGTCAAGTTGGAGCGCACATATTGTATGCTCCTAACTTGCCGCAAATATACTCAATTCTGGAGCCACGCAGTGACTTTGTAAGAACATTTTCTAACTGGCTATTTGAATTGACGAAAACCTGTTGCAACGCACCCAAAGTCAATCTTTTGTTTGAAGCAATGTGCAGTGCAACTTGATTATCACAGACCAGTTACATTGGTGCATATCCTCACGTTAACCTTTTCATATGTGCCGAAGTCACTGCTCGTCCAGTGTTTGAGTCATGACATCTTTTATATCTTTGGAAAGGTTTGATTCACTATTAACTCATCAAAAATTGTGTTTTGGTTGATTTCAGGCTCATCAAGCATTGAATTAAAAGACGAAATTACTGGATCAGTTCGTTTAGTAGGTGCTCACTCTCTGTCAAGTGGTTCTAGTTTGACAGCTCAAACGGCTCTAACAATATTCTTTTTGTTAGTAGTTCTGCTGCACAACTATCTATTCAACTGGTAAAATCTGGTCAGTATTAGCTTCTGGTGTACCTGAGACGAGAATTGTTCGTTTGACTGTGAAAATAACTTTTCAAAGTATTGATACAGCAGCTTGTGGCTGTCGACCGGGTGTGCATATTTTACATTCAGAATGGGACTGCAAAGCAAAGCTGAAATATAGAACAGATTAACAGAAAATTCCATTTTGTATGTAGCTGGCTTATGTTGCAAAATGCATACTGTAAGTAGAACTCTCGATATATTTTCTCTGTGTTCCGCTTGTTATAACACAAGTTTCTTGACGAGCTAAATTGCCTTAATAACTTTTTTGCTCTAAAAAGAAAAGGGCAGCCCAGTGTACAAGGTATCCCGTATTCACGTAGGATCCGGGAAAGGGCTGCACCCCAAGGGGTGTGATATAGACAGCCTACCCTATTGCAAGCATTAGTGGCTGCTTCTATAGCTCGAACCCGTGACCTATAGGTCAGACGGAGATAATTTTTCGCTTCACAAGTATTAAAATATTTATCTGATATCTGCTTGTAGCAAAACTATATCTGTGATAAGCTTGTGAGATTACCTCATTTCCAGTTTACTGGAAGTTTACAAGGAACAGTCATACTAGAAATTCCTTCAAACGTTTTCTATTTTACAAGTCTCAAACCTTTCTATGAAATATTTCGAAGCTGTATGATGAGTTTGGTTTTGGTATCTTGAGCAAGTAGGAAAATACCAATACCTGAGTTTCCATTTAAAATTTTACGTCAAGTTTGTCCTGCGGTGATTTTTTTTTTTACCGTACAATATCTCAAACCGAACTGAGCGAGTTTTCTATGTGGTTGATGTTTTAAAATCTATTAGTATGTGGTAATATTCAAATCGAAAACTACATCTTTATCTTTAAAAAGTAGAGAGAAGAACTACAGGGTAAATATTTACATCAATAGTTACTACATAATCATTAATTTCTGGTTCAGGTGGCCGTGCATAGTTTCCGAAATGCAAAAAACAAATGGTGAGTATTCCTCGCAAGGCCTGATCCACCAAATTTTAGGCCAATTAGAGTCCGTAATCCAAATCCAGGAAAATTATCATATATATAAACACACGAAAAAATGGACATAATCATTAATTCCTGTTTCGTGACCTTATGAACCTACGAAAATTCAGGCCAATCGGAGTCTGTCAAATTGTTTTTATAAAATCATCATGTACTAATACACAAAAAAGTAAAAATGACCATAAATTCGTTTTGTATGACCCCAAAACACCAAAAAAGAACCCAAAAGTTATGGCGATCCGATGAAATTGATCACTATGCTAGTTCATATGGACATACAAAAATTCAAGCCAATCGGAGTTCGCAAAAAAACAAATATCAGATTTTCGTGTGCTATAGTCCACGCCATCTGCATGAATTTGGGTGACCCGCCTCGAATCTCCTAAACTTTTGCAGGACCATAAAAACGACTTAATAAATAATAGTCATCGTTGCGCCATGACTATTTCTAATTTTGTGGCTTTTTAGGGCCATAAAACATGAATTCGCGATGATTCCTAGATTTACGTATGCTATTCCACGTCATCTACATGAATTCGGGTGGCCGACCTTGAATCTCCTAAACTTTTGCGGGCCCATAAAAAAAGACCTAACAAATAATAGTCATCGTTTCGCCATGACCGTTCCTCATTTTTGGTATTTTAGGGCCATAAAAGAGGAATTCATGACGATTTTCAGATTTACATCATCTCCATGAATTCGGGTGACCGGCCCTGAATCTGCTAAAATTTTGCAGGCCTATACAAAACGACCTAATGAACAATTGTAATCGCTTTTCCATGACCGTTCCTCATTTTTTGGCGTTTTAGGGTTATAAAACATGAATTCAAGACGCTTCCCAAATTTTTATGTGCTATAGTCCACGCCATCTGCATGAATTCGGGCGACCGGCCCCGAATCTCTTAAAATTTTGCGGGCCCATAAAAAAGGCTTAATGAACAATAGTCATGGCTTCTCTATGAATGTTCCACGTTTTTGGCGTTTTAAGCCATTAAACAAGAATACAGGATGATTCTCAAATTTTTGCTATAGTCCACGCCATCTGCATGAATTTGGGTGACCGGCCCCAAATCTCCTAAACTTTTGCAGGCCCATAAAAACGACCTAATAAACAATAGTCATCTCTTCGCCATGATTGTTTCTCATTTTGTGTCGTTTTAGGGCCATAAAACAGGAATTCAGGACGATTCCTAGATTTATATATGCTATAGTCCACGCCATCTACATGAATTCGGGCGATCGGCCTCGAATCTCCTAAATTTTTCGGGACCATCAATAACTACCTAATGAATAATAGTCATCGCTTCGCCATGATCGGTCTTGGTTTTTTGGCATTTAGGGTAATAAAATAGAAATTCAGGACGATTTTCAGATTTTCGCGTGCTATAGTCCACGCCATCTGTCACGACCCAAAATCCAAAAAGGCCGTGATGGCGCCGGACACCACTGTCAGGCAAGACAACTATAATCAATTAACTTAATTACCCATTTTAATATTTTTGAAATAAAATTTCTTCAATGAAATTGTAAAGATAAAACTAATAGAGTAAATGATAAATATTTTTAGCAACTAAATTTCTAAACAATTCACAACCATTCCCAAAACCCGGTTTCACAAGTGCATGAGCATTTACTAGGGAATTAAAAATTAAATACAGCATCTGTCCAGAATATAAATTAGACAGGAAAATATAATAACTCTAAAGGAGACTCTGTTAGTTGCGGATTGTAATATAGAATGCAGCTCACCTATGTCCCCACAATTATTAACCACACCTCTGCGCCCACAAGGCCGCTACACATATATGTACCTGCATAATAAAATATGCAGCAAGTGCAGTATGAGTACGAAAACAACGTGTACCCAGTAAGTATCAAGCCTAATCTCGAAGTGGTAGAGACATGATAATCGACTTTGACACTCACTATGGGTCAATAATAATAATTGGAATAAATTATAATTATTCAAATCAGCATAATTCACAGAGTTAACAATAATTTTATTCAATTAGTAGAAATAATTAAAATCCTTCCAATGCAACAATTTTCCAATCTATTAATTAAATCATGCAATTTCAATAAAACTTCCAATTTATCAAATAGCTTTACAAGCTGCAATTTAATTTCAATAAATTTTTAATTTTTTAATTAGTCTTATTTATAGGAATAACAATAATTCCTTAACAAGCAGGAATAATAATTCATTAAATTACAAAGATTTTCAATTTATTAATTAGCTTCGCAGGCTGAAATAAACTATTAAGGTATCATGTAAATATTATTATTAAGCATGATTTCTGCCGAGTACGTATGGCCTGATCCAGAGTGTCGTGTACACCGCCGAGGGACGTGCGGCACGATCCATAGATGCATCTATCATGCCGAGGCGTTCGGCCCGCTCCACAAGAAAGGGGGACATTTTCTTATGTATCTCCGAAAGGAGAGTATATTTATTATAAGATAAATTCGGGAGGAAGAATAATTTTTTTAACAATTAATTAATTTAAACAGAAAATCAAGCATATGATATTTCCATCCTTTAATATCTTTATCTAAAAATTTACAATATATTCATATATATCAATTAATATTAATTAAACAAAGAATACTATTTACACACGTAATTCATGCTTTGAGTCCTAAACTACCCGGACTTTAGCATTAATAGTAGCTACGCACGGACTCTCGTCACTTCGTGCGTACGTAGCCCCCGCAATTAGCAACAATTACTCAATTTAATCCCTATGGGGTAGTTTCTCCCTCACAAGATTAGACAAGAGACTTACCTCGTCTCAAAGTCCACTTTCCGATTACTAAGTCGTGTTGAATTCTCGATTCGACGCCGAAAAATCCGAAACTATCCAAATATTGTACACAATAATTAATATATGCTAAATGATTCGAAATTTATCTATTAAATAAATTACATTATCCAAAATGGTAAAATTCTTAAAATTTAACTCGGGCCCACATACTCGAATTCTGGAAATTTTCGGATGAAAACGTTACCCATAATCTCACAAACTTAAATATATAATTTCTACCCAATTTCATAATAATTTTGTGGTTAAAATCTTATTTTTTATAAAAATTTAGGTTTTTCATCTAAGCCTTTGATTTCTAAGATTTTCTAGTTATAATCTACCCATAATCTATGTATTTAACTCTAAGTGTGTAGAATTAACTTATCTTCATGTTGCTAGTTGAAATCCTCTCCTCTCTCGAACAGCTCCAAAATTGCCCAAAAATGGAGGAAGCACGGACAAAAATGGCTCAGCCTCGCCCCTTTTTAACATTTTGCCTGAACAACTTTTTCGCACCTACGGAGGGCTACCACACATGTGGCTTTCGCACCTGCGGAAATTCCTCGGAGGTGCGAGTTCCACTCGCTCGGGCCAAGGTCGCATCTGCGCAAAAATTCTCGCACATGCGCGTTCGCAGGTGCGCCCAATGTTCTGCACCTGCTCGGAATTACACCAAATTTTGCGTGCAAGTCTTAAATCACTATACGGAGCTATTCCCAGCTCGAAATTCCAAACGGACCTCGATTACTCCAAAACCTATTCCAAACCAATTTTTAAAGAACTTTAAACCTTCAAATAGTTGATTTTCACTATTAAGCGCCAAAATGCTCCCGGGTTTTCCAAACCCGATTCGAATATACGCCCAAGTCTGAAATCATCATACGAACCTATTGGAACCATCAAATCCCGATTCCGAGATCGTTTTCTCAAAGTATTGACCGACGTCAAACTTGGCCTTTTAAGGTTAACTTAAGGAACCAAGTGTTCCGATTTCAACCCAAACACATCCAAATCCCGAACCAACCATCCCCGCAAGTCATAAATTATTAAAAATACATTTGGGGAGTTTTATTTAGGGGAACAGGGTTCAAAAAGTTAAAACGACCGATTGGGTCGTTACACCATCTGCATGAATTCAGGTGACCGGACTGAATTTCCTAACATTTTGCGGGCCCATAATAAATGACCTAATGAATAATAGTATTGCTTTTCCTTGAGCGTTCTTTATTTTTTGGCATTTTAGGGCCATAAAACAGGAATTCAAGACGATTTCCAGATTTTCGTGTGCTATAAAGCCCGTTTGGATTAGTTTAATTTTAGGCTTTTAAGCAAAAATCGCTTTTAAGCAATTTTTAGTATTTGGATAAAGTAAAAAGGTACTTTTAAGCACTTGTTTTTGAGCTAAAATGACAAAAACAAGCCAAAAGCCAAAAGCCAAAAGCCAAAAGCCAAAAGTTAGAATTCCTAACCTATTGGCTTATGCTTAAATTCACTTAGAAGAAGGTCATCTAAACGGGCTCATAGTCCACGCTATCTACCCCAAATATCCTAAAATTATGCAGGCCCATAAAAAACGAACAATAGTAATCCTTTAGCCATGAGCATTCCTCAGTTTTTGGTCTTTTAGGGCCTTAAAATAGGAATTCAGGATGATTCTCAGATTTTCGTGTGCGTAGTCCATTTGATCTGGATGAATTCGGGCGACCGACCCCGAATCTCCGAATATTTTGAGGACCTAGAAAATATGACCTAATGAACAATAGTCATCGACTCTCCATGACCGTTCCTTATATTTTGGCTTTTTAGGGCCATAAAACAGGAATTCATGACGATTCCTAGATTTTCATGTGCTATAGTCCACAACATCTGCATCCGGCGACCGACCCTAAATCTACTAAAATTTGTGGGCTGATAAAAAATGACGTAATGAAAAATAGTCATCACTTTGCCATGACTGTTACTCATTTATTTGGCATTTTAGGTCCGTAGAACAGGAATTCAGGACGATTCCCATATTTTCGTGTGCATAGTCCATGCCATTTGCATAAATTCGGGTGACCGATCCCAAATCTCCTAAAAGTTTACGGGCCTATAAAAAACAACCTAATGAACAATAGTCATCGCTTCGCCACGAGCGTTCCTCAACTTTTGGCATTTTAGGGCCATAAAACAGGAATTTCAATTCCAGATTTTCGTGTATAGTCCACACCATCTGCATGAATTCGGGTGACCAACCCCGAATCTCCTAAAATTTTATGGGCCCTACAAAAATGACCTAATGAACAATAGTCATCGCTTCGCCATGATTGTTCCTTGTGTTTTGGCATTTTAGGGCCATAAATCAGGAATTTAGGACGATCCTCAATTTTTTATGTTGTATAGTATACTCCATCTGCACGAATTTGGGCAACCGACCCCGAATTTTCTAAAATTTTATGGACCCATAAAAATAACCTAATGAATAATAGTCATCGATTGGCCATGTCCGTTCCTCATTTTGTCATTTTAGGACCATAAAATAGGAATTCAGTACGATTTCCAGATTTTCATGTGCTATTGTCCACACCATCTGCATGAATTCGGGTGACAACCCCGGAATCTCCTACAATTTTATGGACCAAACAAAAACGACCTAATGAACAATAGTCATCGCTTCGCCATGATTGTTCCTTGTGTTTTGGCATTTTAGGGCCATAAATCAGGAATTTAGGACGATCCTTAGATTTGCATGTTGTATAGTACACACCATCTGCATGAATTTGAGCGACCGACCCCGAATCTCCTAAAATTTTATAGGCCCATCAAAATAACCTAATGAACAATAGTCATCTATTAGCCATGACCGTTCCTAGTTTTTTGTCATTTTAGGCCATAAAACAGGAATTCAGGACGAACATTAAATTTTTGTATGATATAGTCCACGTCATCTACTCGAATTCGGGCGACCAATCCCCAATCTCCTAAAATTTTGCGTGCCCATAAAAAATGACCTAATGAACAATAGTCATCGCTTCGCCGTGACTATTCTTCGTGTTTTGGCATTTTCGGGTCATAAAAAGAAATTTAGTACGATTCCTAGATTTTCATGCGCTATATTCTATGCCATCAACATGAATTCGGGAAACCAACACCGAATCTCCTAAAATATTATAGGCCTATAAAAATAATCTAATGAACAATTTCCATCGCTTCGCCATGACTATTCCTCATTTTTGGCATTTTAGGGCCATAAAACAGGAATTCAGGACTATTCCAAGATTTTCGTGTGCTATAGTCCACGCCATCTGCATGAATTCAGGCGACCAACCCCGAATTTCCTAAAATTATGCAGCCCAATAAAAATTACTTAATGAACAATAGTCATTTCTTTTCAATGATCGTTGCTCGTTTTTTGACATTTTAAAACCATAAAATAGGAACTTAGGACGATTCTAAGATTTTCGTGTGCTATAACCCACACCATCTGTATGGACGATTCAAAAACGACCTAAGGAACAATGGTCATCGCTTCGCCATGACCGTTTCTCATTTTGTGTTTTGCATTTTAGGGCCATAAAATTGGAATTCCGCCCGATTCCCAGATTTTCGTGTGCTAAAGCCCGCGCCATCTGTATGTATCCGGGCGCCCGAACCCGAATCGATAAGCAATTGGAATTCCGCCTGATTACCAAATATTCATGTGGTATAGCCACGCCCACATGTATGTTACTGGGCGACCAGACCTGAATAGCCTAAAATATTTTCGTCCATCGAAAATTTCCCAAGGAACAATAATCATCATTTCGCCAAGACCGCTCCTCGATTTTGGTATTTTAAGCCCATAAAACTGGAATTCCGCTTGATTTCCTAATTTCGTGTGCTGTAACACAATCCTTCTGCATGCATCAGGGCGACCGAATCCAAATCTCCTAAAATTTTGCTGGCCAATCAAAAATGATCTAATGAATAATAGTCATCATTTCGCTATGACCGTTTCACATTGTTTGGAGTTTTAGGACCATAAAACTGGAATTCCACTCGATTCCTAGATTTTCGTGTGCTATAGCCTACGCCATCTGCATGCATTAGGTCGACTGGACTCGAATCACCTAAAATTTTGCCTCCCATAAAAAACGAACTAAGGAACTATACTAATCACTTTACCATGACCGTTCCTCATTTTTTGACGTGTTAGGGCCATAAAACTAGAATTCCACCCGATTACCAAAATTTTGTGTGCTATAGCTAGGGGTGTTCATGAAAACCCAAAAAATCGAACCAAACAAACTAAAAAAACCGATACTTTTTAGGTTTGGTTTGGTTTTGGTTTTGAATTTTAAAAATCGATCAAATTTGGTTTGGTTTTGGTTTTAATAAAAAAATAACCAAAAATAATAACGAACCAAACCGACTATAGAAGTAGCTATTTAAAGTTATTATTACACCTATATATATGTATATTTTTATGTAAAGTTTCTAAAATGTTATGGTACATATTAGTCGTTTGTATTTTAAGTCTAGTTCTTTTCTATTACAATAATCTAATTCTTTGCATTTACATTCTAGTTTGTTTGGTAGTTTGCCTTTGCTAAGTACAAGAATTATTTCATGTTAAAAATAATCGACTTTAATTGAGTACGTAAATTACTCATCACTATTTGATTCAATTATCATCAATATATCATGGTAAATGATAGATTTCTCAAAGAGCAATTAATTTGATAGTGTTATATTGAAAATGTAGTAGCTGGAATATATGTTTGGTAGTGTATGTCTCATAATAAGAAAAAACCCGATAAATAACAGAAAACCAAAAAACCAATAAAACCCGAATCGCTAAAAAACCGACTTAATTGGTTTGGTTTGGTTCCAACATTTTAAGAACCTACTTATTTGGTTTGGTTTCTTTTTAGGGAAAAATTGATCCAAACCGAACCATGAACACCCCTAGCTATAGCCCACGTCCATCTGTATGCATCCGGGCGACCGTACCAGAATCGCCTAAAATTTTGTCGACCCATCAAATACGACCTAAGGAACAATAGAGATCACTTTTTCATGACCGTTTCTCATTTTTTTTAACATTATAGGGCCATAAAACGCGAATTCTATCCGATTCCTAGATTTTTGTGTGTTATAGCCTACGCCATCTGCATACATCCGGGCGACCGGACACGTATCGCCTAAAATTTTTCCGGCCCATCAAAAATGACCTAAGGAACACTAGTCATTGCTTCTCCATGACCGTTCATCGGTTTTTGGCATTTTAGGGCCATAAAAGTGGAAGTCCACCCGATTCTCAGATTTTCGTGTGCTATAGCCCGCGCCATCTGCATATATCCGGGCGACCGAACCCGATTGGCCTAAAATTTTTCTGGCCCATCAAAAATAACTTAAGGAACAATATTCATCACTTCTCCATGATTATTCCTTAGTTTTTGGCATTTTAGGGCCACAAAACTGGAATTTCGCCCGATTCCGAGATTTTCGTGTGCTATGCCCATGCCCATATGCATGCAACCGGGCGATCGGACCCGAATAGTCTAAAATTTTGCCGGCCCATCAAAGACGCCCTAAGGAACGATAGTCATCGCTTCTTTATGAACGTTCCTTGTTTTTGGCGTTTTAGGTCCATATAACTGGCATTCTGCCCGATTTATCGATTCTCGTGTGCTATAGCCCACGTCAACTACATGCATCCGAGCGACCGGACCGGAATCGCCTAAACTTTTGCTGGCCCATCAATTTCAACCCATAAAAAATGATCTAAGGAATGATATTCATCGCTTCGCCATGACCATTCTTCTGTTTTGGCGTTTAGGGCCATAAAACGGGAAATACGCCCGATTTTCATCTTTTCGTGTGCTGTAGCACAAGCCATCTGCGTGTATACGGGTGACCGAACCTGAATCGTTAAAAAATTTTGCCGCCACATAAAAAATGATCTAAGGAAAAATAGTCATCGCTTCGCCATAACCGTTCTAGTTTTTTGCATTTTAAGGCCAAAATACTAAAATTCCGCTCGATTCCTAGATTTTTGTTTGTTATAGCCCGCACCATTTGCATGCATCCGTGCGACCGGACCTGAATCGCCTAAAATTTTTCCAGACTATCAAAAACAATAAGGAATAATAATCAATGCTTCGCCATGACTGTTCCTTATTTGTTAGCGTTTTAGGGCAATAAAACTAGAATTCTGCCCGATTCTCAAATTTTCATGTGTTATAGCCCATGCCATCTTCATGCATCGGGGTAATCAAACTCGAATCGCCTAAAATTTTAACAGCACATAGAAAATGACCTAAGGAACAATACTCATCGCTTCGCCATGACCATTCCTCGTCTTTTGGTATTTTAGGGCAATAAAAATGGAATTCCGCTACATTCCTAAATTTTCGTGTGCTATAACCCACACCCATATACATACAACCGGGCTACCGGACCCGAATTGACTAAACTTTTTCTGGTAACAATAGAAAATGCCCTAAGGAAGAATTGTCATTGCTTCGACATGACCATTCCTCTATTTTTGGCTATTTAGGGCCATAAAATGCGAATTATGTCCGATTTCCTGATTTTCGTGTACAATAGCCCACACTATCTGTATGCATCTAGGAGACCAGACCCGAGTCGCCTAAACTTTTGTCGGCCTATCAATGGCGGCCAATAAGAAATGACCTATGGAATGATAGTCATCGCTTCGCCATGACCATTCCTAGTTTTTGGCATTTTAGGGCCATAAAACTAGAATTCCACCCGATTCCCAAATTTTCATGTACTGTAGCACAAACCATCTACATGCATCAGGGCAACCCGACCCAAATTGCCTAAAGTTTTATCGGCTCATAAAAAACAACCTAACGAACAATAGTCGTTGCTTTTCCATGACCATTTCACTTTTTAGGCGTTTTAGGGCCATAAAACTGGAATTCTATCTGATACCTAGATTTTTGTGTGCTATAGCCCATGCCATCTGCATGGATTCGTCCGACTTGACCCGAATCACCTAAAATTTTCTGGCCAATAAAAAAAGGAACTAAGAAACAATACTCATCGCTTCTCCATGGCCATCCTCAGGTTTTAGCGTTTTAGGGCCATAAAACTGGAATTCCACCCGATTCTCAAATTTTCGTATGCTATTGCCCACGTCTATCCGCATGCATCCGAGCGACCGTACCCAAATTGCCTAAAATTATGCCGACCAATCAAATACAACTTTAGGAACAATAGACATCGCTTTGCCATGACCCTTGGCCACGACGCCCACACTCGAATCGCCTAAAATTTGTCCGAGCCATAAACAATGACTTAAGGAACATTAGATATCGCATCGTCATGATCATTATTCGTTTTTGGTGTTTTAGGGCCATAAAAATAGAATTCCGTGCGATTCCCCAATATTCATGTGCTATATCCCACTCCAACTGTATGGGCCCGGGCACCGGGACCCGAATGACCTAAATGTTTTTCGAGCCATCAAAAAAGACCGAATGAACATTAGTCATTGCCTCGCCACGACCTTTCCTTGCGGAAAAAGGGTCAAAATTGTCCTCGAACTATCGAACATAGCTCAAATATACCCTACGTTTGTTTTTGGTACTAAATATGTCCTCGCCGTCTAAAAATTTGACCATTATTGCCTTAAAAACTAACGACAACCACATCAGCTTTTGGACATACTTAAATATTACGGAAAAAGGTTCAAAATGTCCCTAAAACTATCGAAAATAGCTCAATTATATCCTCCATTTGTGTTTGGTACCAAATATGTCCTTGTCCTAAACTCTAACAGCTGCCACATCAACTTTTGGACCTATTTAAATATTATAATCATGTTGACATGCCAGTACAACATGACAAAAAAAGAAAACCTTCTCCACCCGCAAGAACCCATTTTCTGCGAGGGGTTGCTGCATTTCCCGTGAAGGCGTAGTGAAGCACTTCAGGTGGCCTACTAGCTAGGCCAGTGAGGAGGGGAAGGATTAGGTGGTGTCTAAAAAGTGTATCTTTTTATGAGGTTTTGGGTCTAGGTCTTATTTGCGGTCGGTCTTCTTTTCTTTTCTGTTGATGAAGGCTGGAAGTGGAAGGGTAGATTATTTTAGAGGATGGTCTCATTCTAATGGTTTACGAGTTTTTTGTGAGAGTTGTTTTTAAAAGGATATATCTCTGCAACTAATTTGTTACCTTTTTGAGCTATGAGCTTGGATAGCTAGCCATGGGAGTACTACAACATGCAACTTTTGTTGTTCTCCGCCATTTTTGTGATAAGATTTCTGATTTTAAGTGATAAAAGTTGGTATTTTATTTCTTGTATAGTATATTGAAATCTTTTACAGATTTATAAATCTTAAGAATAGCCCAACTAAATTTCTCATAATAAGATTGGTGTAGCTTTAATTATTTGGAAGGAGCAACACTTAGATGAGTCAACGAATGAAAATGGAGAAAGAAATTTTATCCGTGGGGGGCTTTGTCAAGATGGAGGACCGTCTGTTAGAGATAGACTTTTGTTGTTCACATGAGTTCATGTGACGACCGTTAGTTCTTAGGGCACTAATGGTCCAAGTTTTAGACGTCAAGGACATATTTGGTACCAAACACAAACAGAAGATTTAATTGAGCTATTTTCGATAGTTCAAGGTAATTTTGACCCTTTTTCCGTAATATTTAAATCTGTCCAAAAGCTGATGTGGTAGCCGTTAGTTTTTAAGGCAATACTAGTCCAATCTTTAGACGACGAGGACAAATTTGGTACCAAAAACAAACGGAGGGTATATTTGAGCTATTTTCGATAGTTCGAGGACAATTTTGACCCTTTTCCGCTTTCCTTATCTTTTGGCATTTTAGGGCCATAAACTGTAATTCTGTCAGATTCCCAAACTTTCATGTGCGATAGCCCACGCCATCTGTATGGGTCCTGGCGCCCGGACCCGCATCACCTAAAATTTGTCCATGCCATCAAAAACGACCTTAGGAGCATTAGTCATCGCCTCTATATGACCGTTCCTGGTTCCTCATTTTTAAAACCATAAAATTAGAATTCTACCCGATTTCTAGATTTTCGTGTGCTATAGCCCACGCCATCTGCATGGGACCGAGCACCTAGACCTGAATCATCTAAAACTTTTCCAAGATATAAAAACGACCTAAAGAACATTAGTCATCACCTCGCCATGACCGTTCCTCATTTTTTGGCGTTTTAGGGCCATAAATTTGGAATTGCACCAGATTCCCAGATTTACGTGTGCTATAGCCCATGCTATCTGCATGGGCCCGGGCGCCCGGACCTAAATTGTCTCAAATTTGTTCGGTCCATAAAAACTACCTAAGGAGCATTAGTCTTCGCCTCTCCATGACCGTTCCTCGTTTTTGGCCTTTTACGACTACAAAACTGGAATCCCGCCTGATTCCTAGATTTTTGTGTGCTATAGCCCGCGCTATCTGCATGTGCCCGGGCGCCCGAAACCGAATCACCTAAAATTTGTCTGAGCCATAAAAAATGACCTAAGGAGCATTATTCATCGCCTCGCCATGATCATTCCTCATT
Organism: Nicotiana otophora; assembly: GCA_000715115.1. Taxonomy (NCBI): domain Eukaryota; kingdom Viridiplantae; phylum Streptophyta; class Magnoliopsida; order Solanales; family Solanaceae; genus Nicotiana; species Nicotiana otophora. Next base: position 61,376 of record AWOL01S0163328.1, on the reverse strand, counting down.
TGTACTATTTTAGGGCGATTAAAACTTGAATTTCGCCCGATTCTCAGATATTCGTGAGTAATAGCCCATGCCATTTGCATGGGCCCGGATGCCCGTACCCTAATCGCCTGAAATTTGTCCGGGCCATCACAAATGACCTATGGAGTATTCGTCATCGCCTCGCCATGACTGTTCCTCATAATTTGGCGTCTTAGGGCCATAAAACTAGAATTCCGCCTGATTCCAAGTTTTTTCGTGTGCTATAGCCCGCGTCATCTACATGGGCCTAAACGCCAATCACCTAAAATTTGTCCGGGCCATCAAATATGATCTACGAAATATTATTTATCGTCTTGCCATGACATTTCCTTATTTTATTTTCGTTTTAGGCCATAAAAATGGAATTGCGCCCGATTCCCAAATTTTCATGTGCTATAGCCCACACCATCTAGATGGGACAGGGCGCCCGGACCCGAATTGACTAAAGTTTAATCGGGCCATCAAAAACGACTTCAGTAACATTAGTCATCACCTCACCATGACCTTTCCTCATTTTCTGGTATTTTAGGGCCATAAAACAAGAATTGCGTCCGATTTCCAAATTTTCGGGTGTTATAGCCCTCGCCATTTGCGTGGTTCCGGGCTCCTACACCCGAATCGCCTAAAATTTTTCTTGACCATCAAAAATGACCTAAGCAACATTAGTCATCGCCTCGCCATTATCGCTCCTCGTTCCTCATTTTTGGGTCCATAAAACTAGAATTCCTCCAAAATTTCAGAATTTTGTGTGTTATAGCCCACGCCATCTACATGGGCATGGACGCCCGGACCCGACTCACCTAAAATTGTCCGGGCCATCAAAAACGGCCTAAAGAGAATTTTCATCGCCTTTCCATGACCGTTCCTTATTTTGTGGTGTAGTAGGTCCATAAAGCTGGAATATCGCCTGATTCCCAGATTTTCGTGTGCTATAGCCCACGTCATCTGCATGTGTTATAGCCCGCGTCATCACCTAAAATTTGTCTAGGCCATCACATATGACCTACGAAATATTAGTTATTGCTTCTCCATGATTGTTCCTTGTTTCTTGGCATTATAGGGCCATAAAAATAGAATTCCGCCTGATTTCCAGATTTTTGTGTGCTATAGCCCACACCATCTAGATGGGCCCAGGCTCCCGGACCCAAATCGCCTAACATATAATCGGGCCATCAAAAATGACTTAAGGAACATTAATCATCGCCTCACCATGACTGTTCCTCATCTTTTGGCATTTTAGGGCCATAAAACTAGAATTGCATCCGATTCCAAACTTTTCGGGTGCTATAGCCCACGCTATCTATGTGGGCCAGGCTCTAGCACCCTAGCCGCCTAAAATTTGTCCGGGTCATCAAAAATTACCTAAGAAACATTAGTCATTACCTCGCCATTACCGCTCATCGTTCCTCGTTTTTAGGGCCATGTAACTAAAAGTCCACCAGATTTCCAAATTTTCATGTGCTATAGCATATGCCATCTCATGGGCCCGAACGCCCGAACCCAAATCATCTAAAACTTGTCTGGGCCATCATAAATGACCTAAGGAACATTAGGCATTGCCTCTCCATGACCGTTTCTTATTTTTTTGGTGTATTAGGGCCATAAAAATGGAATTCCGCCAGATTCCAAGATTTTCGTGTGCTAAAGCCCGCGCCATCTGCATGGTCTCGGGCGCCCCGACCTGAATCACATAAAATTTGTCCGGACCATAAAATACGACCTAAGGAACATTATTCATCGCCTCGTCATATGACCATTCCTCGATTTTGGCATTTTAGAGCCATAAAATTAGAATTCTGCCCGATTCCTAGATTTTTGTGTGCTATAGCCCATGTCATCTGCATGGGCCTGGGCGCCCGAACCAGACTCACCCAAAATTTTCCAGGCCATAACAAATGACCTATGGAACATTAGTCACCGCCTCTTCATGATCAATCTTTGTTTTTTAGCATTGTAGGGCCATAAATTGGAATTTCGTCCGATTAACTGATTTTTGCGTGCTATAAACCACGATGTCTGCATGGGCCCAGGCGCTCGGACCCGAATCGCTTAAAAGTTGATCGGGCCATCAAAAACAACCAAAGGAACATTATTCATCACCCTTCCATGACCATTCATCATCTTTTGGCATTTTAGGGCCATAAATTTAGAATTTTGCCCGATTCCCAAATTTTCGTGTGCTATAGCCCACGCAATCTGCGTGGTCCCGGGCGCCTGGACCCGAATCGGCTAAAATTTGTCCAGGCCATAAAAACTAACATATGAAGCATTAGTCATTACCTTGCCATGACCGTTCCTCGGGTTATGTCATTTTATGGCCATAAAACTTGAATTCGGCCCAATTACTAAATTTTCGTATGTTATAGCCACACCCATATGCATGCAACTGGGCGACCGGACCCGAATAGCCTAAATTTGTTACGCCCATAAAAACGCCCTATGGAAAAATAATCATCATTTCGCCAAGACCATTCCTCGTTTTTGCCGTTTTAGGGCCACAAAATTGGAATTTCGCCCGATTACCGTGATTTTGCGTGTGCTATAGCACAAGCCATCTGCATGCATCAGGGTGACCGAACCGAAATCGCCTTAAATTTTGCCGACCAATCAAAAATGACCTAAGGAATAATAGTCATCACTTTGCCATGATTGTTATACATTGTTTGATGTTTTAGGGCCATAAAACTGGAATTCCACCCGATTCTCACATTTTGGTGTGCTATGCCTATGCCCATGCCCACGCCATCCGCATGCATTAGGTGGACTTGACCCGAATCGCCTAAAATTTTTTCCCTAATAAAAAACGAACTAATGAACAATACTCATCACTTTTCCAGGACCATTTCTCAATTTTTGGAGTTTTAGGGCCATAAAACTAGAATTCCGCCTGATTCTCACACTTTCATGTGCTCCCACGTCCATTTGTATACATTTGGATGACCATACCTGAATCGCCTAAGGAACAATATACATCGCTTTTCCATGACTGTTTCTCATTTTATTTATCATTATAGGGCCATAAAACTAAAATTCTGTCTGATTCCCAGATTTTCGTGTGCTATAGCCCACGCCATCTACATGCATCCGGGCGACCAGACCTGAATCGCCTAAAATTTTGTCAGCCCATCAAAAACGACCTAAGGAACAATAGTCATCGCTTTGCCATGACCATTCCTTGTCTTTTGGCATTTTAGGGCCATAACATTGGAATTCCACTCGATTCCCAGATTTTCGTGTGCTATATCCAGCGCCATCTGCATGTATCTGTGCGACCGGACCCGAATCACATGAAAATGGACCGGTCCATAAAAAATGACCTAAGGAACAATAGTCTTCACTTTTCCATGACTATTCCTTATATTTTGGCATTTTAAGGTAACAAAACTAGAATTTCGTCCGATTCCCAGATTTTCGTGTTTTATAGCCCATGCCCATATGCATGCAACCGGACGATCGAACCCGAATAGTCTAAAATTTTGCCGGCCCATCAATGACGCCCTAAGAAACAATAGTCATCTCTTCGCCATGTCTGTTCCTTGTTTTTGGCATTTTAGATCCATATAACTGGAATTCTGTCTGATTCACCGATTCGCGTGTGCTATAACCCACACCATCTGCATGCATCCGAGCGACCGGAACCGCATTGCCTAAAATTTTGATCGCCCATCAATGTTGACCCATAAAAAATGATCTAAGGAATGATAGTCATCGCTTTTCCATGACCGTTCCTCGGTTTTGGCGTTTTAAGGCCATAAAATTGGAAATCTGCCCGATTTCCATATTTTAATGTGCTGTAGCACAAACTATTTGTATGTATCTGGGCGACCGAACCAAATGGCCTACAATTTGGCCGGCACATAAAAAATGAACTAATAAATAATAGTCATCGCTTCGCCATGACCGGTCTACTTTTTGGAGTTTTAGGGCCAAACACCTGGAATTCCGCTTGATTCCCAGATTTTCGTTTGCTATAACTCGTACCATCTGCATGCATTCGGGCGACCGGACCTGAATCGCCTAAAGATTTGCCAGCCTATCAAAAATAATAAGGAACAATAGTCAATGCTTCACCATGATTGTTCTTTATTTTTTGTCGTTTTAGGGCAATAAAACTGGAATTCCGCGTGATTCTCAAATTTTTGTGTGTTAGCCCATGCCATCTTCATGCATCAAGGCGATCAAACTCGATTCGCCTAAAATATTAACGGCACATAGAAGATGACTTAAGGAACAATATTCATCGCTTCGCCGTGACCATTCCTCGTTTTTGTTATTTTAGGGCCATAAAAATGAAATTCCGCCAAATTCCTAAATTTTCGTGTGCTTTAGCCCACCCCCATATACATGCAACCGGGCGACCTGACCCGAATTGTCTAAGATTTTGCCGTCCAACCAATAACGCCCTAAGGAATATTTGTCATCGTTTCTCCATGAGCGTTCCTCATTTTTTTGCGGTTTAGGGCCATAAAACTGGAATTATGTCTGATTTCCTGATTTTCGAGTGCAATAGCCCACGCCATTTGCATGCATCCAGGTGAACAGACCCGAGTTGCCTAAATATTTGCCAGCCTATCAATGTCGACAAATAAAAAAAGGACCTAAGCAATGATATTCATTGCTTCTCCATGACAGTTCCTCATGTTTTGGTATTTTAGGGCCATAAAACTAAAATTTTGCCTGATTCCCAATTTTTCGTGTACTATAGCGCAATCCATCTTCATGCATCAGGGCGACCAGACCCAAATTGCCTAAACTTTTGTCGGCCCATAAGAAACAACCTAAGGAACAATAGTTATTGATTCAACATGAACGTTCCACTTTTTCGGTGTTTTAGCTCCATATAACTGGAATTCCATTTGATTCCTAGATTTTTATGTGCTATAGCCCACGCCATCTGCATAGATTCAGCCGACTTGACCCGAATCAACTAAAATATTTCCGACCAACAAAAAATGAACTAATGAACAATATTCATCACTTCGCCATGAGAGTTCCTCAGATTTTAGCATTTTAGGGCCATAAAACTTGAATTCCGCCCAATTCTCAAAATTTTCTGTGTTATAGCCCATGCCCATCCGCATGCATCCGGACGACCGTACCCGAATCGCCTAAAGCCGACCAACCAAACGACATAATGAACATTAGTCATCTCCTCGCCATGATCGTTCCTCATATTTTGGCATTTAGGGCCATACAAATGGAATTGCGCCTGATTCCCAGAGTTTCATGTGCTATTGCCCACACCATTTGCAGGGGCCCGGGCTGTCGGACCCGAATCACCTAATTTTTGTCCGAGCCATAAAAAATATCCTAAGGAGCATTACTTATCGCCTTGCCATGACCGTTCCTCATTCCTCATTTTTAGAGCCATAAAACTTGAATTCCGTCTGATTCTAATATTTTTGTGTGTTATAGCCCACACTATCTGCATGGCCCCGGTTACCTGAACCCGAATCGTTTAAAATTTTTCCGGGCCCTAAAGAATTATCTAAGGAACATTAGTCATTGATTCTCCATGACCGTTCCTTATATTTTTACGTATTAGAGCCATAAAATTGGAATTTCGTCCGATTCCCAGATTTTCGTGTGTTATGGCCCGCGCCATTTGCATGGGCCCGAGTACCCGGGTATAAATAACCTAAAATTCGTCCAAGCTATAACAAAGGACCTAAGGAACATTAGTCATGTACTCTCCATGGCCGTGCCTCATTTGTTGGCGTTTTAGGTCCATAAAATTGAAATTCTATCAATTCCCAGATTTTCGTGTGCTTTAGACTACGCCATCTGCAATGGTCCGGGCACCAAGAACCGAATCGCCTATAATTTTTTAGGGCTTTAACAAATGACCTAAGTAACATTAATTATTGCCTCTCCATGACCGTTCCTCATTTTTGTCATTTTAGGGCCATAAACTGGAATTCCATTTGATTCCCTGATTTTTGTGTGCTTTATATCACAACGTCTGCATGTACCCGGACGCTCGGACCCAAATTGCTTAAAATTTATTCAAGCCATCAAAAATTACCTAAGGAACATTATTCATCACCTCACCATGAGCGTTCCTCGTATTTTGGCATTTTAGGGTCATAAAACTAAACTTTTGCCCGATTTCTAAATTTTCGTATTTCATACCCCACACATCCACGTGGGTCCGAATGCCTGGACTAGAATCGCCTAAAATTTGTCCGGGCCATAACACATAACCTAAGGAACATTATTCATCGCCTCGTCATGACCTTTCCTCGTTTGTTTGCTTTTTAGGGCCATAAAAATGGAATATCGCTAGATCCCCAACGTTTGTGTGCTATAGCCCGCTCTATCTGCATGAGCCCTGGCCGCGGACTTGAGTTGCCTAAAATTTGTTCGGGCCATCAAAAATGACCTAAGGAGCATTATTCATCACGTCTCCATAACTGTCCCTCGTTAGTTGGCGTTATAGGGCCATAAAAAAGGAATTCTGCGTGATTCAAAACGTTTCGTGTGTTATAGCTCGCGCCATCTGCATGGACTCGAGAGCCCGCACCCGAATTGCCTAAAAATTGTCTAGGCCATAATAATGACCTAAGGAATAGTAGTTATCGCCCGTCGTGATCGTTCCTCATTTTATTGGGTGTTAGGGCCATAAAATGGAATTCCGCGCGATTCCTAGATTTTTGTGTGCTATAGCCCACCCCATCTGTATGGGCCCGGGCACCCGGGCCCAAATAACCTAAAGACTTTTCGGTCCATCAAAAATAACCTAAGGAACATTATTCATCATTTTTCCATGATCGTTCCTTATGTTTTGAAAATTTAGGGCCATAAACTGTAATTCCGCCCGATGCTCAAATTTTCGTGTGCTATAGCCCACACGATCTACATGGGCCTGGGCGCCTGGACCCGAATCAGCTAAAACGTTTTCGGGCCATAAAAAATAACCTAAGGAACATTAGTCATCGCCTCTCCATGACCGTTCCTCATAGTTTGGCGTTTTATGGCCATAAAACTGGAGTTCCGCACGATTACCAGATTTTCATATGCTATAGCCCTCGTCATCCTGATGGGCCGAGGCGCCCGAACCCGAATCGCCTAAGATTTGTTCAGGGCATCCGAATAGACCTAAGTAACATTAGTCTTCACCTCACCATGACCGATCCTCGTTGTTTTGTGTTTTAGGGCCATAAAACTAGAATTGCGCGTGATTCCCACATTTTCTTATTCTGTAACCCACGCCATCTGATGGGTCCTGACGCCCCGACCCGAATCGCCTAAAACGTTTCCATGTCATCAGAAACTACTTAAGGAGATTAGTCATCTCCTCGCCATAACCGTTCCTTGTTTCTCATTTTTAAAACCATAAAACTATAATTCCGCACGATTCTCAAATTTTCATGTGCTATATGATATTCGGCCAAAAATGCATATATTTAACTATTGTTGTCTCACATTCTAGTAATTTTAATCCTCTCTTGAGTATTAATTATATTAATTTATACTTAATATTATATTTTAACTATGTAGGAATACAGCGGTGTGAAGATGAAGAGAAGTGGAGCAAAATTGGATAAAACGCGGAAGAAAAAGAAAGAAAATAAAAAGAATAGAAAAAAGGGGGACACCCTTTGGATTTTGTACCCCCAAGTGGAAGACAAAGAATTTCAATTGAAATCAAACAAGTAAAGAAAACCTGGCAGCGCAAGAATTGGAAGAAGCTACGTGAAAACATTACTGGACTCAGCGCCAGGGCTAGCGCGAGGCGCTGCCCTGGACGCTGGAGGCGGGGTGTTTTCCTATTTTGCCAGGAAAAATGTTATTTCGGTCCTATACAGTCCCAACTCGTATATAAGGAGTTCTAAACCTAAGTTGGAGGAGATCTAATATACTTTGAAGGAGAATTCACGTGGAGGAACACACACCACGCTTGAAGGAGGCTTCTAATTAGTTTTTCTTTTCTTATCTTCCTTTAATCTCATAGTTTATTAGTTCTAGAGTTTTGGGTGCTGCATGAACGTTGTAGTTTGAAGCTTGAGTTGTTCTGATTAGTTTATCATATTGGTTTATTTATTCAATCTTGCGCGTAATTATTTGATTGCTTGATCACCAATTGAATACTATCTACGAATCTAGTATTGAACTCGGGAGAGGGAATTCTAG
>AWOL01S0163328.1:7740-53052 GCA_000715115.1 Nicotiana otophora | reverse complement strand
GGGGGGGTGTGGTTAGGATAGTAATATAACTAATCGCCTTGCTTGGTTACTATATAGGAATTATTAATGCGTTCTTGTTAATTCTAATTCCATAGGAATATAGGTGTTAGATTAGCTTGAATAGACAAGTTGTACTTTGGGAGAAGGCTACGAGCAATATTAACCCTGTCAACCAATAAACCAGATATTTTAATTAGACGTTTTAAGTGGAAAACTCAACGGGATTGTTAGCTAACCCATAGCTCTAGAATATTTTCTCCAATTGAATTCATCTCTAAGATTGCAGACTTGTTTTCTTTAATTTCATAGTTTACTATTCTAGATTAGTTTTAGTTAAATATTCATACTTTAGAAAATTGCTTGAATAGATTAATTGTCTTAGTTTAATTTAGTTAATAGTTAATCACAAGTCCATATGGGTACGATATCTGGACTTAAAATCCTATATTTCTTGTCGACCACGTATACTTGCGTGTGCATTTTGGGAGCAACAGGTTTTTGGCACCGTTGCCGGGACTAAGAAATTAACTATTTTACTAGATTAGATTTTTACTTTTTATCTATTTAACTTTAGTGTAGTTAGTATTATATTTTTTTTAAATGGCATCTTTGAACGAAAACTAGTGGGATAGTAAGTATTCTTGTTTTTGTGATCCTTGTCCATGTTTTAAAGGATCCCACTTGTGGCAATATTGTAAAAATATTCCCAGGACCGAGTTGTGTGCACTATCCCAATTATGTACTATTTGTAGTGGAAATTGGAATAATTGTCCTAAGTGTTGTTATCCTACTCCAATCCATTCTTATGTGAATTCTAATAATTCTTGTGAGCTTGACAGGAGTAATGAATTGGATGATGTGGAACATGATGTTCGCATTCTTGATATGCATATGAAATTATTAGAGGAATATGGAGGTTTGTGTGAGAAAATTACAAATGGGATACAACACTTTATAGAAGGAAGAGCTGATATGGGACAAGAGATTGACCAATTTGGCAAATCTATTCGCGACTTGGAGGCTGAATTGAGTGCAAAGGTTGATGCGTGCAACGCCCAACAATTTAGTGATGAGTTATGTGAAGTTGAAAAAGATCTTCTAGGCCAAATTGAGGAGCTAAAACGAGAATACCAATCATTAGACCATGTTCTTGTTGATGATGCTGAGGTTGAGGAAGTATCTATTATTGAGGATGTCAAAAATAATGTAGTTTTGGAGTTGGGGCGTGTTGGTCATCATTCTAATCATTTTTCTACATTATGTTTGGATGGAGACATGGAGATCGAGCCTTTGGAGAGATGTATAGATGAAAAACAAGACCCTTATATTCTAAAATTTGCAACACCAAGGAGACAAAATGACATCCCTCACTTAAATGCCAAGAAGTGCAAGATGCGATACCTATTTCTTGGTTCCTTTATTTTTACACCACCGCCCCATGAACGTGATTGAAAAACTGATGCAAAATTGGGGGCACAATTCATATCCTCAAAGTGGAAGGAAAAGTGATGGCGTCGTGCCGCGACGTTAAATCAATCGCTTGTTGGGAGGCAACCCAATTCTATTTTTTTCTTGTTTATTTCTTTTATTGTGTTTTTCTTTTTGTAGTGTTGTTTTTGTATTTTGTAGGAGTAGGAGCATGGAATAAAGCCAATAGGCGAGTGCAAAAGCGAGCATGTGGTTGAATTTGAGTGTGAGGTACCTGCACAAGGGATCATACCTGAGAGAAGTCTGAGGATCCCGTGAGATGCTAATACTTCGACCTTTGGCCTACCAGGAAGTCTCTTTTACCTTCTTCTTATTTACAGTGTGCATTGAGGACATTGCACCATTTTAAGTGTGGGGTGAAGAATTTGTCTGAGTGATTTTCCGTGTTATCCTAGCTTAGTTGTAGTATTCCTTCTTAGCATAGTGATTTTTGTTTAAAAACAAAAACAAATAAATAAAAGATTAAAAAAATGAAAACAAAATCAGAAAATTGGGACTTTTCCTGATTATGGATTTTGTGGACAGTTTGCTTGAGGGATTAAGGTCCAATAAAAAAAATATAAAACAAATTCTTTTTGTTCTAGTTAGTTTTAGTTAGCTAATAATCCCCGTTGGTTTTTCTTTGTGCATCAGTTCTTTTTCAGGGGATGTAACTTGAACCGGGTAAGTTTTTTTATTTTTAGGATTAGTTATTTTTTTAGGATTAGAAAAAGAGGGAGAAGAAAACCTTTTGTTACTTGTTTGATACTAGCATATTTAGGCCTGAGCTTGAGTAGTACTTTCCTCTGAGTGTTGAGTAATGAATAAAATAGTAGACTTTTCTACACCTAAGCTCAAGGTTGTGACTCTGTATATAGCTTATTCTTATTTTGTTGTTCGCTATGATCCTGTCTGTTTTAGAGTAGAATTGATCCATCTTGATTGATACTTGTGCCATGTGTGGTGAGGATTTCTTACATATATTCCATATTTTGCATCTTAGTCTAGAACTTGCCCTGCATGTTATCGAAGCAAAATAAAAGTGTTGCTCTGTTTAGAAGTTGATAATAGGCTTTCTTTCATATGTCTTGTGAACTTTAGCCTTTTCAGATATTGTACCACTAGTTAGCCCTTTGAGCCTGTAGCCTTTTGTTTGGAAGCCGTATTTTTGCCTTGATTCTTTAGTTGAATCCCTAGCTTTTGCACCCTGCTTCCTTGAGCACTGTTGCATAGACTATGATATTAATTGATAAATTTAAAGAAAGGGATGATTAAATGAAAAATGGTGACCAACGATAGTTGGAAAGTGATGAAAAGGCCTTCTTGAAAAGAATGTGACATGACAAAAAAACTAGAAAATGAAAAAAACAAAATTAAGCGTTCTTGATATGAGGAAAATACATGTGAAACAATTGATGAATAGAGGGATGAAAAATAAAGTGAAGAGTAGAAAATAATGAGTGATGAGGTCTAAGAGTGCAAAGTGATTAGGAAAATGTAAGTCATTACTATATAAGTCTTCTACCCGTTCCTTAAACAATATTACAACCCGTTAAAGTCCTATTTGATTCTATTCAAGCATACTTAATTAGAAGAGATGTACATAATGGGCAAGCCTATGGTTCTTTGTGCATACATGTGAATTCGTTTGTGAGTGCCAGAGTTATTTTTTGATGCTAAATCCTTAAATTGTATTCATTCTTTGATTTGAGTATATGGACTGTTTATTCTTGTGAAGGCACTGGTTTCATGATAGATAGGTGATGTTATTAGCTTTATTTGACATACTAGGTGAGCAAGCTTAAATTAGGTGAGTTAGAGTCCCTCTATGAGGTTAGGAGGTTAGAAGTTTATTGTTTGTTTGTGACATGTATATCTTGCACGATGATTAGGAAGTGTATATCTGATGGTTTGAGTTGTTATAGGGCCTAATTGTTAGTATCAACCGAAGTGGTGGTGTTTTTAGGCGTGATTTATTGAGAGTGGTTCTATTGCTTACTCGAGGACGAGCAAGAGTTTAAGTGTGGAGTTGTGATATTCGTCCAAATATTCAAATATTTATCTATTATTGCCTCACATTCTAGTACTTATAATCATCTCTTGATTATTAATTATATTACTTTATACTAAATATTATATTTTAACTGTGTACAAATAAAACGGTGTGAAGATGAAGAGAAGTGGAGCAAAATTGGATAAAACGCGGAAGAAAAAGAAAGAAAATTAAAAGAATAGAAAAAAGGGGGACATCCTTTGGCTTTTGTCCCCCCAAATGGACGACAAAGAATTACAATTGAAATCAAACAAGTATAGAAAACCTAGGAGCACAAGAATTGGAAGAACCTACATGAAAACGTTACTGGACTCAGTGCCAGGGCTAGCGCGAGGCACTGCCCTGGACGCTAGAGGCGGGGGGTTTTCTTATTTTGCCCGGGACAATGTTATTTCGGCCCTATACAGTCCCAACTCATATATAAGGAGTTCTAAACCTAATTTGGAGGAGATCTAACATAATTTGAAGGAGAATTCACGTGGAGGAACACACACCATGCTTGAAGGAGGCTCCTAATTAGTTTTTCTTCACTTCTCTTCCTTTAATCTCATAGTTTATTAGTTCTAGAGTTTTGGGTGCTACATGAACGTTGTAGTTTGCAGCTTGAACTGTTATTATTAGTTTATCATATTGGTTTATTTATTCAATCTTGCGCGTAATTATTTGATTGCTTGATCACCAATTGAATACTATCTATGAATCTAGGATTGAACTCGGGAGAGGGAATTCTAGATTGCGTATAAGATTGAGTAGAGCAAGATCTTAACTCTGAGGGGGCCGAATTTGCGGTTAGGATAGGAATATACCTAATCGCCTTGCTTGGTTACTATACAGGAATTATTAATGCGTTCTTGTTAATTCTAATTCCATAGTAATATAGGCGTTAGATTAGCTTGAATAGGCAAGTTGTACTTCGGGAGAAGGCTACGAGCAATATTAACCCCGTCAACCAATAAACCAGATAAACTAATTAGACGATTTAAGTGAAAAAGTCAACGGGATTGTTAGCTAACCCATAGCTCTAGAATATTTTCTCCCATTGAATTTATCTATAAGATTGCAGACTTATTTCCTTTAATTTCATAGTTTACTATTCTAGATTAGTTTTAGTTAAATATTCATATTTTAGAAAATTACTTGAGTAGATTAATTGTCTTAGTTTAATTTAGTTGATAGTTAATCACAAGTCCCTGTGGAGACGATATCTGGACTTACAATCCTATATTACTTGTCGAACACGTATACTTGCGTGTGCGTTTGGAAGAAACAAAGTTTTGGCGCCGTTGCCGGGGACTTAGAAATTGACTATTTTACTATATTAGAATTTTACTTTTTATCTATTTAAGTTTTTAATTTTAGTTTAGTGTAGTTATTATTATATTCTTTTTTACATGGCATCTTTGAACGAAAAGTGGTGGGATAGTAAGTATTCTTATTTTTGTGATCCTTGTCCATATTGTAAAGGACCCCACTTGTGGGAATATTGTAAAAATATTTCCAGGACCAAGTTGTGTGCACCATCTCAATCATGTACTATTCGTGGTGGAAATTGAAATAATTATCCTAAGTGTTGTTATCCTACTCCAATCCATTCTTATGTTGATTCTAATAATTCTTGTGAGTTTGACAGGAGTAACGAATTGGATGATGTGGAACATGATGTTCATATTCTTGATATGCACATGAAATTATTAGAGGAATATGGTTTTTTTGTGAGAAAAATTACAAACGGGATACAACACTTTATAGAAGGAAGAGCTGAACTGGGACAAGAGATCGACCAATTTGGCAAATCTATTCGCGACTTAGAGGCTCAATTGAGTGAAAAGGTTAATGCGTGTAACGCCCAACAATTTAGTGATGAGTTGTGTGAAGTTGAAAAAGATCTTCTAGGCCAAATTGAGGAGCTAAAACGAGAATACCAATCATTAGACCATGCGTTTGTTGATGATGCTGAGGTTGAGGAAGTATATATTATTGAGGATGTCAAAAACAATGCAGTTTTGGAGTTGGGGCATATTGGTCCTCATTCTAATCATTTTTGCTACATTATGTTTGGATTGAGACATGGAGATAGATCCTTTGAAGAGATGTATAGATGAAAAACAAGACCCTTATATTCTAAAATTTGCAACACCAAGGAGACAAAACGACATCCCTCACTTAAATGCCAAGAAGTGCAAAATGTGATACCTATTGCTTGGTTCCTTTATTTATACACCACCGCCCCTTGAACGTGATAGAAAATGTGATGCGAAATTGGGGGCGCAATTCATATCCTCAAAGTGGAAGGAAAAGTGGTGAAAGTGATGGCGACGTGCCACGACGTTAAATCAAACGCTTGTTGGGAGGCAACCCAATTCTATTTTTTTTCTTGTTTATTTATTTATTGTGTTTTTCTTTTTGTAGTGTTATTTTTATATTTTGTAGGAGTAGGAGCATGGAGTAAAGCCAATAGGCGAGTGCAAAAGCGAGCATGTGGTTGAAACTGAGTGTGAGATACCTGCACAAGGGATCATACCTGGGAGAAGTATGAGGATCCCGTGAGATGCTAATGCTTTGACCCTTGGCCTACCAAGAAGTCTCTTTTACCTTCTTGTTATTTACAGTGTGCATTGAGGATATTGCACAATTTTAAGTGTGGGGTGTGGAAATTGTCTGAGTGATTTTATGTGTTATCCTAGCTTAGTTGTAGTATTCCTTCTTAGCATAGTGATTTTTGTTTAAAAACAAAAATAAATAAATAAAAGATTTTAAAAAACGAAAACAAAATCAGAAAATTGGGACTTTTCCTGATGATCGATTTTGTGGATAGCTTTCTTGAGGGATTAAGGTCCAATAAAAAAAATATAAAATAAATTCTTTTTGTTCTAGTTAGTTTTAGTTAGGTAATAATTCCCTTTGGTTTTTCTTTGTGCATCGGTTCTTTTCTAGAGGATGTAACTTGAACTGGTAAGCTTTTGTATTTTTAGGATTAGTTATTTTTTTAGGATTAGAAAAAGAGGGTAAAGAAAACCTTTTGTTACTTGTTTGATACTAGCATATTTAGGCCTGAGCTTGAGTAGTACATTCCTCTGAGTGTTGAGTAATGAATAAAATAGTAGACTTTTTTACACCTAAGCTCAAGGTTGTGACTCTGTATATAACTTATTCTTATTTTGTTGTTCGCTATGATCCTATCTGTTTTAGAGTAGAATTGATCCATCTTGATTGATACTTGTGCCATGTGTGGTGAGGATTTCTTACATATATTCCATGTTTTGCATCTTAGTCTAGAACTTTCCCTGCATGTTATTGAAGCGAAATAAAAGTGTTGCTCTGTTTAGAAGTTGATAATAGGCTTTCTTTCATATGTCTTGTGAATTTTAGCCTTTTCAGATATTGTACCACTAGTTAGCCCTTTGAGCCTGTAGCCTTTTGTTTGGAAGCCGTATATTTGCCTTGATTCTTTAATTGAATCCCTAGCTTTTGCACCCTGCTTCCTTGAGCACTGTTGCATAGACTATGATATTAATTGATAAATTTAAAGAAATGGATGATTAAATGAAAAATGGTGACCAACGATAGTTGCAAAGTGATGAAAAGGCCTTCTTGAAAAGAATGTGACATAAAACAATACAAGTAAATGAAAAAAAAAATTAAATGTTCTTGATATGAGAAATACATGTGAAACAATTGATGAAGAGATGGCTTAAAAAAATAAAGTGAAGAGTAGAAAATAATGGGTAATGAGGTCTAAGAGTACAAAGTTCTTAGGGAAACGTAAGTCACTACTATATAATTCTTCTACCCGTCCCTTAGCCAACATTACAACCCATTAAAGTCCTCTTTGATTCTATTCAAGCATACTTAATTAGTAGAGATGTACATAATGGGCAAGCCTATGGTTCTTTGTGCATACATATGAATTTATTTGTGAGTGCGAGAGTTGTTTTTTGATGCTAAGTCCTTAAATTATATTCATTCTTTGATTTGAGTGTATGGACTATTTATTCTTGTGAGGGCACTGGTTTCATGATAGATAGGTAATGTTATTAGCTTTATTTGACATAGTAGGTCAGCGAGCTTAAATTCGGTGAGTTAGAGTCCCTCTATGAGGTTAGGAGGTTAGAGGTTTATTGTTTGTTTGTGACATGTATATCTTGCACGATGATAAGGAAGTGTATATCTGATGGTTTGAGTTGTTATAGGGCCTAATTGTTAGTATCAACCGAAGTAGTGGTGTTTTTAGGCGTGATTTATTGAGAGTGGTTCTAATGCTTACTCGAGGACGAGCAAGAGTCTAAGTGTGGGGTTGTGATATTCGGCCAAATATGCATATATTTATCTATTGTTGCCTCACATTCTAGTACTTTTAATCATCTCTTGAGTATTAATTATATTATTTTATACTTAATATTTATATTTTAACTGTGTAGGAATAAAACGGTGTGAAGATGAAGAGAAGTGGAGCAAAATTGGAAGACAAAGTATTGCAATTGAAATCAAACAAGTAAAGAAAAACTGGTAGCGCAAGAATTGGAAGAAGCTACGTGAAAACGTTACTGGACTCAGCGCCAGGGCTAGCGCGAGGCACTGCTCTGGACGCTGGAGGCGGGGGGTTTTCCTATTTTGCCAGGGACAATGTTATTTCGGCCCTATACAGTCCCAACTCGTATATAAGGAGTTCTAAACCTAAGTTGGAGGAGATCTAATATACTTTGAAGGAGAATTCACGTGGAGGAACACACACCACGCTTGAAGGAGGCTTCTAATTAACTATTTATCATATTGGTTGATTTATTCAATTTTGCGCGTAATTATTTGATTGCTTGATCACCAATTGAATACTATCTATGAATCTAGGATGAATCTAGGCGCCCGAACCCAAATCGCCTAAAAGGTTTTCGATCCATCCAAAACGACCTAAGAAACATTAGTATTCGCCTCGCCATGATCGTTCCTCGTGTTTTGGCATTTTAGGGCCATAAAATTGGAATTGCACCTGATTCCCAAATTTTCGTGTGCTAATAGCCCACGCCATCTGCATGGGTGCTAGCCCCGAAGCCGAATCTCCTAAAACTTTTCCGTACCATAAAAACATTACCTAAGTAGCATTAGTCATTGCCTCTCCATGACCGTTCCTCGTTTTTGACATTTTAGGGCCATAAAACTGGAATTGCGCCAGATTCCTAGATTTTCGTGTGCTATAAGCCCACGCCATCTGCATGGGCCAGGGCGACCGAACCTAAATTGCCTAATATTTGTCCAAGACATCAAAAATGACCTAAGGAGCATTACTCATCGCCTCACCAAGACCGTTCCTCATTCCTTATTTTTAGGGCCATAAAGCTTGATTTCCGCCCTATTCCTAGATTTTTTTGTGCTATTGCGCACACCAACTGCATGGTCCCAGTTGCCCCAACTCGAATCACCTAAAATTTGTTTGGACCATCAGAAATGACCTAAGGAACATTAGTCATTACCTAGCCATGACCATTTCTCATTTTTGGTATATTAGGGCCGCAAAACCGAAATTCCACCAGATTCCCAGATTTCGTGTGTTATTGCCCGCGCCATCTGCATGGGCCCGAGCGCTAGGACCCAAATCGCCTAAAACTTTTCCGAGCCATAATAAATGACCTAAGGATCATTATTCATCGCCTCATCATGACCGTTCCTCATGTTTTGGCATTTTAGGGCCATACAACTTGAATTTCGCCCGATCGCCATCTCCATAGGCATGTGCACCCGGACCCGATTCGCCTAAAATTTATCTCGGCCATCAAACACGGCCTAAGGAACATTAATTCATCATTGTTTGGCAGTTTTGGGCCATAAAACTTGAGTTCCGCCTGATTCCAAGATTTTAGTGTGTTATAACCCACGCCATCTACGTGGGCCTGGGCGCCCGATCGCCAATTGCCTAAAATTTATTCGGGCAATCAAAAACGAACTAAGAACATTAGTCATCATCTCTCCATGACCGTGTCTCTTTTATTTAGTGTTTTAGGGCCATAAAACTGGAATTCCGCCCGATTCCCAGATTTTCGTATGCTATAGCCCACGTCATTTGCATTGGCCCGGGCACGCCAAACCCGAATCGCCTAAAATGTATCTAGGCCATCTAAAACTACCTAAGTAAAATTAGTCTTCACCTCGCTAAGGTCGTTCCTTAGTTTTTGGCATTTTAGGGCAATAAAATCAGAATTTCGGCCGATTCCGTGTGTTATAGTCCACGCTATCTGCATAGGCCTTGGCGCCTGAACTAGAATCGCCTAAAATTTGTTCGAGCCATCAAAAATGATATAAGGAACATTAGTCATATCCTCGCCATGACCGTTCCCCGTTTTTCAATGTTTGAGTGCCAAAGTTTCTTGTGCTATAGCCCATGCCATCTGTGTGGGCCTGGGCGCCAAGACCCAAATTGGCTAAAAACTTTTCGGGCCATCAAAAACAACCTAAGGAACATTATTCATCCCCTCACCATGAGCGTTCCTCAGGTTTTGGCGTTTTAGGGCCCTAAAAATGGATTATTGCCTGATTCCTAGATTTTCGTGTGCTTATAGCCCACACAACTTGCATGGATCCGGGCGCCAGGACCCGAATCGCCTAATATTTTTCCGGGCCATAAAGAATGACCTAACCTACATTAGTTATCGCCTCTCCATGACTGTTCCTTAGTTTTTGGCTTTTTACGCTATAAACCAGAATTCTGCCCGATTCCCTTATTTTTGTGTGCCCACGCCATCTACATGGGCCCGGGCGCCCGGACCCGAATCGCCTAAAATTTTTATGGGCCCTCACAAATGACCTAAAAGACATTAGTCATCACCTTTCCATGACCGTTCCTCATATTTGGCATTTTAGGGCTATAAAACTAAATTCCACACGATTTCTAGATTTTCGTGTGCTATAACATACGCCATCTATATGGGCCCGGACGCCTGGAACTGAATAGCCTAAAATTTGTCCAGTCCATTAAAATCGACATAAGAAACATTAGTCATTGTCTCGCCATGATCGCTCCTCATTTTTTGTGTTTTAGGGCCATAAAACTGGAATTCCGTCCAATTCCCAAATGTTCGTGTGCTATAGCCTACGTCATTTGTATGGGCCCGAGTGCCAGGACCCGAATCGTCTAAAACTTTTATGGGCCCTACAAATGACCTTAGGAACATTAATCATCGCTTCTCCATGACCGCTTCTCATTTCTTGGCATTTTAGGGCCAAAAACTAGTATTCTATCCGATTTCTAAATATTGATATGCTATAGCCCCCGCCATTTGCTTGGGGCCGGGTGCCGAATATCAATCGCATAAAATTTATCCGAGCCATAAAAGATGGCCTAAGGAACATTAGTCATCGCCTCTCCAAGACCGTTCCTCTTTTTTGGCATTTTTGGGCCATATAACTAGAATTTTGCATGATTCCCAGATTTTTGTGTGTTATAGCCCATGCCATCTGCACGAGCCCAGGAGCCTGGACCCGAATCGCCTAAAATTTGCTTGGGCCATCAAAAATAACCTATGGAACATTAGTCATCGCCTCACCATGACCGTTCCTCATGTTTTGGCGTATTAGGGCCATAAAACTGAAATTCTGCTAGATTGCCAGATTTTCGTGTGCTATAACCCACGTCATTTGCATGGGCCCAAACTCATAGACCCGAATCGCCTACAATTTGCCTAGGCCATCGAAAACGACCCTTGGAACATTGGTCATTACCTCGCCATGATGGTTCCTCCTTTTTTAGCTTCCTAGATTTTCGTGTGCTATAACCCACGTCCATCTATATGGATTTGGGCGACAGGGCCCGAATCGCCTAACATTTGTTCGGACCATCCAAAATGACCTAAGGAATATTAATCATTGTCTTGCCATAAATGTTCCTCATATTTTGGCACTTTAGTGCAATAAAATTGGAATTCTACCCGATTCTTAGATTTTCGTGTTCTATAGCCCACGCCATCTACATAGGCTTGGTCGCCCGGACCCGAGTCGTCTAACACTTTTTCGGGCAATTCAAAATGACCTCAGGAACATTACTCATCGCCTCCTCATGACCATTTCTCATTTTTGGCGTTTTAGGGCCATAAAATTACAATTCCACCCTATTCTAAAGTTTTCGTATTAGAGTCCACGTCATCTGCATGGACCCGGACGATCGTACCCGAATCTACTAAAATTTGTCTGGACAATAAATAATGACCTAAGGAATATTATTCATCGTCTCTCCATAATTGTTCCTCATTTTTTGGCATTTTAGAGCCATCAAACTTGAATTCTGCCAGATTCCTAGAGTTTTGGGTGCTATAGCCTACGCCATCTGCATGGGCTTGGGCAATTAAACCCGAATCGCCTAAAATTTGTCCGGGCCATCAAACATTACGTAAGGATCATTATTCATCACCTCGCCATTAACGTTCTTTGTTTTGTGGTGTTTTAGGGCCATAAAACGTAAATTCCGTCCGATTCTCAAATTTTCGTGTGCTAGCCCACGCCATTTGCATGGGCCCGGCCGTACGACCCAAATAGCCTAAAATTTATCCAGTCAATCAAAAATGACCTAAGGAACATTAGTCATTGCCTCTCCATGACCGTTCCTCGTTGTTTTGCTTTTTAGGGACATAAAATTGTAATTTCACCTCATTCCCATATTTACGTGTGCTATAGCCTACGCCATCTACATGGGCCCGGGTGCCCGGACCCGAATCGTCTAAAATATATCTGGTCCATCAAAAATGACTTAAAGAACATTAGTCATCACCTCACGATGACTATTTCTCATTTTGGCGTTTTAGGGCCATAAAGCTGAAATTCCACACGATTCCCAAATTTACGTGTGGTATAGCCCATGCAATCTGTATGGACCGGGGCGCCCAGACCCGAGTCGCCTAAAATTGTCTAGGCCATCAAAAACGACCTAAGGAACATTAGTCATCGCCTCTCCATGATCGTTCCTCATATTCGGGCATTTTATGGCCATACAGATTGAATTCCGCCCGATTCCCAAGCCCCCGATATTTGCTTGGGCCCGGGTGCAGTACTGTATCGCCTAAAAATTATCTGGGCCATCCAAAATAGCCTAAGTAACATTCTTCATCGCCTCTCCATGGCCTGTCCTCGTTGTTTGGCATTTTAGGGCCATAAAACTGGAATTCTGCTAGATTCCAAGAATTTCATGTGTTATAGCCCACGCCATATGCATAGGCCTGGTCGCCTGGACCCGAGTCACCTAAACTTTTTCCGAGCCATCAAAAATGACCTAAGAAACATTAGTCATCACCTCATCATGACTGTTCCTCGTTGTTTGGCATTTGTGGACCATAAAATTCCGCTCGATTCCTAGATTTTCGGGTACTATAGCCCACGTCATCTGCACGGGCCCGGACGCTCGTACCAGAATCGCCCAAAATTTGTCTAGTCAATCATAAACAATCAGAGGAAGATTAGTCATCATCTTGCCATGATTGCACCTCATAGATTGGCGTTTTAGGGCATAATACTGGAATTCCACCTGATTCCCAAATTTTCGGGTGCTATAGCCTACGCCATCTGCATGGGCCTGGGCACCCGGACCCGAATTGCCTAAAATGTGTCCGGGCTATGCAAAACAACCTAAGGTACATTAGTCATCACCATGCCCTGAATGTTCCTCATTTTGTGTCATTTTAGAGCCATAAAATTGGAATTTTGCTCGGTTCCCAAATTTTCGTATGCGATAGCCCACGCCACCTGCATAGGTCCGGGCGCTCGGACCCGAATTGTCTAAAATTCACCCGAACAATCAAAAATGACCTAAGAAACATTATACATCGCCTCGAGATGACCGATCCTCAGTGTTTGGTGCTTTAGGGCCATAGAACTAGAATTTCGCACGAGTCCCAGATTTTCGTGTGTTATAGCCCACGCCATTTGCACGGGCTCGGGCGCCCGGACCCGAATCACCTAAAACTTGTTTGGGCCATCAAAAATAACTTATGGAACATTAGTCATCCTCTCGCCATGACCTTTACTCATTCTTTTGCATATTAGGGGCCATAAAACTGAAATTTCGCCTGATTCCTAGATCTTCGTGTGCTATAACACACGCCACTTGCATGGGCCCGGAATCACGGACACGAATCGCCTAAAATTTGTCTAGGACATCAGGGACGACCTTTGGAACATTGTTCATCACCTCGTCATGACGGTTCCTCCTTTTTTGGCTTCCTAGGTTTTCGTGTTAAATCCAATGCCATCTACATAGGTATAGGCGCCAAGACTCGAATCGCCTAAAATTTGTACGAGCCATAAAATACAACCTAATGAACATTAGTCATCGCCTCGCCATGGGTTTTCCTTTAGTTTTGAAATTTATGGCCATAAAACTTGAATTTCGCCTGATTCCCATATTTGCGTATGTTATGACCCACTCCATGTGCATTGGCCGAGGCGCTGGATCAGAATCGCCTAAAATTCGTTCGGGATGCCAAAAACAAACTAAGGAATATTAGACATTGCCTCTCCATGATCATTCCTTGTTTTTTGTCGTTTTAGTGCCATAAAACTAGAACTCCGCCCGATTCCCACATTTTCGTGTGCATAGCCCACGCCATTTGCATGAGCCTAGGCGCCCGTACCCGAATTGCCTAAAATTTTTACGGGCCATTAGAAACGGCCTAAGGAACATTTGTCATCTCCTAGCCATTACCATTCCTCATTTTTTGGCGTTTTAGGGCCATAAAACTGGAATTCTGCCTGATTCCCAGATTTTCGTGTGCTATAGCCCACGTCATCTGTATGGGCCCGGGCGCCTGGACCCGAATCGCCTAAATTTTGTATGAACCAATCGGAAATGACCTAAGGAACATCAGTCATCACCTCACCATGACCGTTCCTCATATGTTTGGTATTTTAGGGCCATAAAACATTAGTTCTACCCGATTTCTGAATTTTCGTATGCTATAGCCTAAGCCATCTGCATGGGTCTGGGCGGCCGGATTCAAATTGCCTATAATTGGTCGGGGCCATCAATAATGACCTCAGGAACATTACTCATTGCCTCGCCATGACTGTTCCTCATATTTTGTCATTTTAGGGCCATAAAACTAGAATTCCGCCTGATTCTCATATTTTTGTGTTCTATAGCCCGCGCCATCTGCTTAAGCCCGGACGCCCAGCCCCAAACACCAAAAACATTTTAGGGCCATCAGAAATGACCTAAGGAACGTTAGACATCGCCTCTCTATTAATGTTCCTCATTTTCTACCATTTTAGGGCCATAAACCTAGAATTCCGCCCGATTCTCATATTGTTTTATGCTATAGCTCACGCCATATTCATGGGCCCGAGCGTCGGACCCGAATAGCCTACAATTTATTCGGGCCATCAAAAACAGCGTAAGGAAAATGTTTTATCGCCTCTCCTTTACCATTCCTTATTTTTGATGGCCTCGACCCAAATCGCCCAAAATTTGTCCGGGCCATCAAAAGCGACCTAAGAAACATTCGTAATCGCCTCACCATGACCGTTCCTTATTTTTGGAATGTTTTGGCCATAAAATATGAATTTTGCCTGATTCCAAGATTTTCGTGTGTTATAGCCCACATCATCTACATGGGTCTGGGCACACAGACCCGAATTGCCTAAAATTTATACGGGCCATCAAAAACGACCTAAGGAACTTAATCATTGCCTCGACATGACCGTTAATGCTTTTTTGGTGTTTTAGGGCCATAAAACTGGAATTTTGCCTGATTCCCAGATTTGCGTGTGCTATAAGCTCACGCCATCTGCATGGGCCCCATGCGCCCTGACTCGAATTGCCTAAAATTTGTTTGGGCCATTTGAAACGTCCTAAGGAACATTTGTCATCACCTTGCTATGATTATTCCTCGTTTTTGACGTTTTAGGGCCATAAAACTGGAATTCCTCCTGATTCCCAGGTTTTCGTGTGTTAAATCCAATGCCATCTGCATAGGTACAGGCGCCAGGACCCGAATCGCCTAAAATTTGTCCGAGACATAAAATACAGCCTAAGGAACATTAGTCATCGCCTCGCCATGCGTTTTCCTTCATTTTTGACATTTTAGGGCCATAAAACTCGAATTTCGCCTGATTCCCATATTTTCGTGTGTTATGACCCACTCTATGTGCATTGGCCAAGGCTCCTGGATCAGAATCGCCTAAAATTCGTTCGGGCTGCCAAAAACTAACTAAGGAACATTAGACATTGCCTCGCCATGACTATTACTTGTTTTTTGTCGTTTTAGTGCCATAAAACTAGAACTCCACCCGATTCGCACATTTTCGTGTGCATAGCCCGCGCCATTTGCATGAGCCCAGGCGCCCAAACCCGAATTGCCTAAAATTTGTATGGGCCGTTAGAAACGGCCTAAGGAATATTTGTCATCTCCTCGCCATTACCATTCCTCATTTTTTGGCATTTTAGGGCCATAAAACTAGAATTCCGCCTGATTCCCACATTTTCGTATGCTATAGCCCACGCCATCTATATGGGCCCGGGCGCTTGGACCCGAATCTCCTAAATTTTGTCTGGGCCAATCGAAAATGACCTAAGGAACATCAGTCATCACCTCACCATGACCGTTCCTCATATGTTTGGCATTTTAGGGCCATAAAACATTAGTTCTACCCGATTTCTTAATTTTCGTGTACAATAACCCAAGCCATCTGCATGGGTCCGGGCGGCCGGATTCAAATTGCCTAAAATTGGTCGGGGCCATCAACAATGACCTAGGAAACATTAGTCATCGTCTCTCCATGATTGTTCCTCATTTTTGGTATTGTAGGGTCATAAAACTAGAATTCCTCCCATGCCATCTGCTTGGCCCCAGACCCCAATCGTCTAAAACGTTTTTGGGTCATTAGAAATACCTAAGGAATGTTAGACATCGCCTCTCCATGACTGTTTTTCATTTTTCACCGTTTTAGGGCCATAAACCTAGAATTCCGCCCGATTCCCATATTGTTTTATGCTATAGCTCACGCCATCTTCATGGGCCCGAGCGTCGGATCCGAATAGCCTAAAATTTGTCCGGGCTATCAAAAACGGCATAAGGAAAATTTTTCTTCGCCTCTCCTTTGCCATTCCTCATTTTTTATGGCCTCGACCCAAATCGCTGCAAATTTGTCTGTGCCATCAAAAGCGACCTAAGAAACATTCGTAATCGCCTCACCATGATCGTTTGGTCTCTTATAGCCCACGCCATCTACATGTATCTGGGCAAACAAACCCGAATTTCCTAAAATTTATACGGGCCATCAAAAATGACCTTAGGAATATTAATCATCGCCTCGCCATGACCGTTACTGTATTTTTGGTGTTTTAGGGCCATAAAATTGGAATTTCGCCTGATTCCCAGATTTTCATTTGCTATAATCCCACGCCATCTGCATGGGCCCAAGCGCCCTGACCCGAATTGCCTAACATTTCTCTGGGCCATCTGAAACGTCCTAAGGGACATTTGTCATCACCTTGCCATGATTATTCCTCATGTGTTGGTGTTTTGGGGACATAAAACTGGAATTCTATCTGATTCTCAAATTTTATTGTGCTATAGCCCACGCCATCGGGCCTGAGCGCTCGGACCTGAATCGCCTAAAATTTGTCCTTGCCATCAAAATCGATCTAAGGAACATTAGGCATCCCTTATCCATGACCGTTCCCGATATTTCGGCATTTTAGGGCCATAAAACTGGAATTCCGCCTGATTCCCAGGTTTTCGTGTGTTAAATACAACACCATCTGCATAGGTACAAGCGCCTAGACCCGAATCGCCTAAAAATTGTCTGGGCCATAAAAACCAACCTAATGAACATTAGTGATTGCCTCGCCATTACTGTTCCTCCATTTCTGGCATTTTAGGGCCATAAAACTCGAATTGCGTCCGATTCTTAGATTCTCGTGTGTTATAGCCCACTCCATGTACATGGACCCGGGCACCTGGATCAGAATCACCTAAAATACCTTCGGGCCACCAAAAATGACCTAAGGAACATTAGACATCAAATCGCCATGAACATTCCTCGTTTTGTTATGTGTTTGGGCCATAAAACGAGAACTCAACATGATTCCCAAATTTTAGTGTGCTATAGCTCACGCCATCTGCATGAGCCCAGGTGCCCGGACCCGAATTGCCTAATATTTTTTCGAGCCATCAGAAACATCCTAAGGAACATTTGTCATCGCCTCGCTATACCCTTCTTCATTGTTTGACATTTTAGGGCCATAAAATTGGAATTCTGCCCAATTCCTATATTTTCGTGTGGCCATTTCCATACGTCCAGGCGCCCAGACCCGAATTGCCTAAAATTTATCGGGGCCATAAAAATAAACTAAGGAACATTAGTGATCACCTCTCCATCATTGTTACCCGATTTCTGGCATTTTAGGGCCATATAACTTGAATTTTTCCCGATTCCCAGATTTTTGTGTGTTATAGTCCACTCCATGTGCATGGGCCCGGGCGCCTAGATCAGAATCGCCTAAAATACCTTCGGGCCACCGAAAACGACCTAAGGAACATTAGACATCGCCTCGCCATGATCATTCCTCATTTTTTTGATGTTTTAGGGCCATAAAACGAGAACTCCACTTCATTCCCAGATTTTCGTGTGTTATAGTTCACACCATCTGCATGAGCCCGGACCTGAATTGCCTAATATTTGTCCGGGCCATTAGAAATAGCCTAAAGAACATTTTTCATCGCCTCTCTATTACTGTTCCTCATGTTTTGATGTTTTAGGGCCATACAACTGGAATTTTGCTCGATTCTCAGATTTTCATGTGGCCATTTGCATAGGTCCAGGCGCCCACGGCCGAATCGCCTAAAATTTATCCGGGCCATAACAAAACAACCTAAGGAACATTAGTCATCACCTCGCCATGACTGTTCATCGATTTTTGGTATTTTAGGGCCATAAAACTCGAATTTCGCCCGATTCCTATATTTTCGTGTGTTATATAGCCCACTCCATGTGCATGGGCCCGGGCGCCTGGATCAAAATTGCCTAAATTTGTTTAGGCCACCAAAAATGTCCTAAGGAATATTAACCATTGCCTCGAGATGACCATTCCTCATTTTTTGACGTTTTAGGGCCATAAAACTAGAACTCCACCCGATTCCCAAATTTTTGTGTGCTATATAACCCACGCCATCTGCATGAGCCCAGGAGCCCCGACCTGAATTGCCTAAAATTTGTTCAGGCCATTGGAAACGGCATAAGGAACATTTGTCATTGCCTCGCCATTACCGTTCCTCATGTTTTGGCATTTGAGGACCATAAAACTGGAATTCCGCCCGATTCCCAGATTTTCGTGTGGCCATCTGTTTGGACACAGGCGCCCGGACCCGAATCTACTAAAATTTGTCCGGGTAAATCAAATATGACCTAAGGAACATCAATCATCGCCTTGCCATGACCATTCCTCGTATTTTGGAATCGGGCCCAGACAAAATTTAGGGCCATAAAACTTAAATTTCGCCCGAAAAGTTTCGTGTGCTATATCCCACGCCATCTGCATGGGTCCGGGCGCCTGAATTCGAATTGCCTAAAATTGGCCAGGGCCATCAACAATGACCTAGGTAACATTAGTCATCGCCTCTCCATAATTGTTCCTTATATTTTGGTATTGTAGGGTCATAAAACTAGAATTCCGCCCACGCCATCTGCTTGGGCCCGGACCCCAATAGTCTAAAACCTTTTTGGGCCATCAGAAATACCTAAGGAATGTTAGACATCACCTCTTCATGACCGTTCCTCATTTTTTGGCATTTTAGGACCATAAACCTAGAATTCTGCCTGAGCACCGGACCCGAATAGCCTAAAATTTGTCCGGGTCATATAAAACACCCCAAGGAACATTTGTCATCGCCTCGCCTTCACCATTCCTCATTTTTTATGGCCCGGCCCCAGATCACCTAATATTTGTTCGGGCCATCAAAAATGACCTAAGGAACATTCGTCATCGCTTCACCGTGACCGTTCCTCGTGTTTTGGTATTTTTGGGCCATAAAAATTGAATTCCGTCTGATTCCAAGATTTTTGTGAGTTATAGCTCACACCATCTACATGGGCCTGGGCATTAGGACCCGAATTGCCTAAAATATATTCGGGCCATCAAAATGACCCAAGGAACATTAGTCATCGCCTCGCCATGCCCGTTCCTTTTTTTTTTTGGTGTTTTAGGACCATAAAACTGGAATTCCGTCCGATTCCCAAATGTTCGTGTGTTATAGCCCACGTCATTTGCATTGGCTCAGGCGCGCCTGACCCGAATCGCCTAAAATTTGTTCGGGCCATCAAAAACTACCTCACAAAAATTAGTCATTGCCTTGCCATGATTATTCCTCATTATTTGGTGTTTTGGGGTCATAAACTGGAATTCTGTCCGATTCCTAGATTTTCCTATGCTATAGCCCACGCCATCTGCATGGGCCTGAGCGCCTGGACCTGAATCACCTAAAATTTATCCTTGCCATAAACAACGATCTAAGGAACATTAGTCATCCCCTAGCCATGATTGTTCCCCATTTTTTGGCGTTTTAGGGCAGTAAAACTGGAATTTCGCCTGATTCCCAGATTTTCATGTGTTATAGCACACGCCATCTGCATGGGCCCAGGCGCTCGGATCCGAATCGGCTAAAATTTTATCGGGCCATAACAAATCAACCTAAGGAACATTATTCATCGCTTCTCCATGATCGTTCCTTATATTATGACTTTTAGGGCCATAAAAATTGAATTCTGCATGATTCCCAGATTTTTGTGTGCTCCGTCAACGTGGGCTAAGGCATCAGGACCCGAATTGCCTAAATTTTGTCGGGGATATAAATAAAGACCTAAGGAACATTATTCATCGCCTCACCATGACTGAACCTCGATTTTTACTTTTTAAGGCCATAAAACTAGAATTTCGCCTGATTCCCAGATTTTCGTATACTATAACCCATGCCATCTGCATAGGCTTGGGCGCCCAGACATGAATCGCCTAAAATTTGTCCGGACCATCAAAAACGACCTAAGGAACATTAGTCATCATCTCTCCATGACCGTTCCTCTTTTTGGCAATTTAGGGCCATATAACTGAAATTTCGCACGATTCCCAGATTTTCGTGTACTATAGCCCAGGATATCTGTATGGGCCCGGGCGGACGGACCTGAATCGCATGAAATTTTTCCAGGCCATCAAAATGACCTAAGGAACATTAGTCATTGCCTCTCCATGATTGTTCCTCATTTTTAGTGTTTTAGGGCCATAAAACTAAAATTTCGTCCGGTTCCAACATTTCCGTGTGCTATAGCCTACGCCATCTATATGGGCTCGGGCGCCCGGACCTTAATCACCTAAAATATTTCCATTCCATTAAAAATGACCTTAGGAACATTATTCATCACCTCACCATGACCGTTCCTCGTGTTGTAGCATTTTAGGTCCACAAAACTGGTATTCCGCCTGATTCTCAAATTTGCATATGCTATAGTCCCAGCCATCAGTATGGGCCCGAGCACCGGATTCGAATCTCTTTTAATTTATCTGTGCCATCATAAATTACCTAAGGGACAATAGTCATCACCTTTCCATGAACGTTTCTCAATTTTTGCCATTTTAGTGCCATAAAATTAGAATTCCACTTGATTCCCACGTTTTCGTGTGTTAAATCCAACGTCATTTTCATAGGTCCAGGCGCCCAGATCCGAATCGCCTAGAATTTGTCTAGGCCATAAAAAACAACCTGAGGAACATTAGTCATCGCCTCGCCATGATTGTTCCTCGATTTGCAGCATTTTAGGGCTATAAAACTCGTATTTTGCCCGATTCCCAGATTTTCGTGTGTTACAGCCCACTCCATATGCATGGGCCCAGGCGCCTGGATCAGAATCGCACTTTAGACATCGCCTCTCCATGACCATTCCTCGTGTTTTGATGTTTAGGTCCATAAAATGAGAACTCCACATGATTCCTAAATTTTCGTGTTTGTAGCTCACGCTTTCTGCATGAGCCCAGGCGCCCGGTCTCGAATTGTTTAAAATTTGTCCGGGCCATCAGAAATGGCCTAAGAAACATTTGTCATCGCCTTGCCATTACCGTTACTCACCTTTTGACATTTTAGGGTCATAAAACTAGAATTCCACCCGATTCCCAGATTTACGTGTGGCCATCTGCATAGGTCCAGGCCCAGACCCAAATCGCCTAAAATTTGTCTCGGCCATAAATAACAACCTAAGAAACACTAGTCATCGCCTCGCCATGACTGTTCGTCGATTTGTGGCATGTTTGGGCCATAAAACTCGAATTTGGCCCAATTTCCAGATTTTCGTGTAGTATAGCCCACTCCACGTGCATGGGCATGGGTGCCTGGATCAGAATCGCCTAAAATTCATTCGGGCCACGAAAAACAGACTAAGGAACATTATACATCGCCTCACCATGACCATTCCTAATTTTTTGACTCTTTAGGGCCGTAAAACTCAAACTCCACCCGATTCACAGATTTTTGTGAGCTATATAGCCCACGTAAGCTACATGAGCCCAGGCGCCCGGACCCGAATTACTTAAAATTTTTATGGGTCGTCAGCAACGGCCTAAGGAGAATCTATCATCGCCTCGTCATTATCGTACCTCATGTTTTTGGAGTTTAAGGGCCATAAAACTGGAATTCCGCCCGATTCCCAGATTTTCGTTCGGCCATCTGTATAGGTCCGGGCGCCCGGACCCGAATTTCGTAAATTTTGTCTGGGTCAATCAAAAATGACCTAAGGAACATCATTCATCGCCTCGCCATGACCGTTCCTCGTGTTTTGGCGTTTTAGGGTCATAAAATAGTAGTTCTGCCCGATCTCTTAATTTTCGTGTGTTATAGCCCACGCCATCTCCATGGGTCCGGCCGCCCAGTTCCGAATTGCCTAAAAATTGTCAGGGCCATCAACAATGACCTAAGCAACATTATTCATCACCTCGCCATGATTGTTCCTTATTTGTTTGCATTTTAGGGCCATAAAACTAGAATTCCGCCCGACTCCCAGATTTTCACGTGTTATAGCCCACACCATCTGCCTGGGACCGAACCTGGACCCCAATCGCCTAAAAGTTTTTGGGCCATCAAAAATGACCTAAGGAACGTTAGACATCTCCTCTCCATGAATGTTCCTCATTTTTTGGCATTTTAGGGCCATAAACCTAGAATTGCGTCCGATTCCTATATTGTTGTATCTTATAGCCCACGCCATCTGCATGGGCCCCGGCGCCGGACTCGAATAACCAAAAAACTTTCCGGGCCATCAAAATAAGCCTAAGGAACATTTCTCATCGCCTCGCCTTTACCATTCCTCATGTTTTATGGCCCGAACCCAAATCGCCTAAAATTTGTTCGGGGCATCAAAAATGACCTAAAGAACATTCATCATCGCCTCGCCATGACCGTTCCTCCTTTTTTGTATTTTTTGGCCATAAAAGTTGAATTTCGCCCGATTCCAAGATTTGCGTGTGTTATAGCCCACACCATCTACATGGGCCAGAATTGCCTAAAATTTATCTGGGAAATCAAAAATGACCTAAGGTACATTAGTTATCGCCTCGCCATGTCCGTTCCTCCTTTTTGGAGTTTTATGGCCATAAAACTGGAATTTCGCCCGATTCCTAAATTTTCGTGTGCTATAGCCCACGCCATTTGGATTGGCCCGGACACACCGGACCCAAATCGCCTAATATTTGTCCGGGCAATCAAAAACTACCTCACGAACATTAGTCATTGCCTTGCCATGATTATTCCTCATTTTTTGGCATTTTAGGGTCATAAAACTGGAATTCTGTCTGTTTACCAGATTTTCGTGTGCCAGCCCACGCAATCTGCATGGGCTTGGGCGCCCGAACTTGAATTGCGTAAAATTTTCACTTGCCATCAAAACTATCTAAGGGACATTAGTCATCCCCTCTCCATGAACGTTCCCCATTTTTTGGCATTTTAGGACCATAAAACTGGAATTTGGGTTGATTCCTAGATTTTCATGTGCTATAGCCCACACCATTTGCATAGGCCCAGGCGCTCAGACCCGAATCGGCTAAACTTTTATCGGGCCATAAAAAACGACCTTAGGAAAATTATTCATCGCTTCTCCATGACCGATCCTCATTTTATAGTGTTTTAGGGCCATAATAATTGAATTTTGCATCATTCAAAGATTTTCGAGTGCTATAGCCCACGCCATCTGCATGGGTCCGGGCGTCGGGACCTGACTCGCCTAAATTTTGTCTGGGACATAAACAACGCCCTAAGGAACATTATTCATCGTCTGGCTATGACTGTTCCTCGTGATTTCACTTTTTAGGGCCATAAAACTAGAATTCCACCCGATTCCTACATTTTTGTGTGCTAAAATTTGTCCGAACCATCCAAAATGACCTAAGGAACATTAGTCATTGCCTCGCCATGACCATTCCTCGCTTTTTGCATTTTAGGGCCATAAAACTAAAATTCCACACGATTCCTAGATTTTCGTGTGCTCTAGCCCACGCCATTTGTATGGGCCTGGGTGCTCGGACCTGAATCGCCTGAAATGTATCCAAGGCATCAAAATGACCTAAGTAATATTAGTCATTGCCTCGCCATGATAGTTCCTCATTTTTTGTGTTTTAGGGCCATAAAACTTAAATTCCGTCTGATTCCAAAATATAAGTGTGCTATAGCCTGCGCCATCTGTATGGGCCCGGGTTCTTGGACCTAAATCACCTAAAATATGTCAATGCCATAAAAAACAACCTGAGGAACATTAGTCATCGCCTCACTATGATTGTTCCTCGTTTTTTGGCATTTTATGGCCACACAACTGGTATTCCGCCCGATTCCCAAATTTTCATATGTTATAGTCCCCGCCATCTGCATAGGCCCAGGCGCAGGATTCAAATCGCCTTAAATTTATTTGTGCCATAAAAAATGACCGAAGGAACATTATTCATCGTCTTTCTATGACCGTTCCTCATGTTTGGTGTTTTAGGGCCATAAAACTATAATTTCACATGATTCCCACATTTTTGTGTTATAGCCCACGCCATTTGCATGTGCTCGGGTGCCCGCACCCGAATCGCCTAAAACTTGTTTGGGCCATAAAACATAACCTATGGAACATTATTCATTGCCTCGCCATGATCGTTCCGCATATTTTGGCATATTATGGGACATAAAACTGAAATTTCGCTTGATTCATAGATTTGCGTGTGCTATAACACTCCCCATTTGCATGGGCTCGGGCTCACAGACCCAAATCGCCTAAGATTTGTCTAGGAAAGCAAAAATGACCTTTGGAACATTGGACATCACCTCGCCATGATCGTTCCACCTTTTTTTAACTCCCTAGATTTTCATGTGCTATATCCCACGCCCATCCACATGGATTTAGGCGACCGGACCCGAATAGCCTAAAATTTGTTTGAGCCATCAAAAACAACCTAAAGAATATTAATCATCGCCTTGCCATGACCGTTCCTCATTTTTTGGCATTTTAGGGCCATAAAACTAGAATTCTACACGAATCCTACATTTGCGTGTGTTATAGCCCACGACATCCTAATAGGCCTGGTCGCCCGAACCCGAGTCGCCTAAATTTTTTCGGGCCATAAAAAATTACCTAAGTAACATTAGTCATCCCCACTTCATGACCGTTCCTCGTGTTTTGGCGTTTTAGGGCCATAAAATTGGAATTCTGCCCGATTCCCAGATTTTCGTATGATAGTCCACATCATCTGCATGGGCCCGGGCGCTCGTACTCGAATCGCTCAAAATTTGTCAGTGCTATCAAAAATGACCTAAGGAACATTAGTTATTGTCTCGCCATGATTGTTCCTCATGTTTTGGCATTTTAGGGCCATAAAACTTGAATTCTACCTGATCCCCAAATTTTCGGGTGCTATAGCCTATGCCATATGCATGGGCCTGGGCACCCGGACCCGAATCGCCTAAAATATTTTCGGGCCATCCGAAATGATCTAAGGAACATTAGTCATCACCTCTCCATGAACGTTCCTTTTTTTGTGGCGTTTTAGGGCCATAAAATTGGAATTTCGCTCGATTTCCAAATTGTTTGCATGGGCCAGGGCGTCTAGACCCGAATAGCCTAAAATTTGTCTGGTCCAGCGAAACCGACCTAAGGAACATTAGTCATCGCCTTGCCATGATCGTTCCTCATTTTTTTGCGTTTTAGGGCCATAAAACTGTAATTTCGCCCGATTCCCAGATTGTTTTGTTCTATAGCCATGTTATCTGTATGCGCCCGAGGCGCTTGGACTCGAATCGATCAAAATTTGTATGGTCTATTAAAAATGACCGAAGGAACATTATTCATCGTCTCACAATCATCGTTCCTCATTGTTTGGCCTTTTAGGGCCATAAAACTATAATTCGTTTAGGCCATCAAAAATAACCTATGGAATATTAATCATTGCATCGCCATGACCGTTCTCATTTTTTGGCGTATTAGGCCCATAAAATTGAAATTCCGCGTGATTCCAAAATTTTCATATGCTATAACTCACACTGTTTGTATGGGCCTGGACGCACGGACCCGAATAGCCTAACATTTTTCTAGGATATCAAAAACGACCTTTGGAACATTGGCCATCACCTCGCTATGATCGTTTCTCCTTTTTTGGCTTCCTAGATTTTCGTGTGCTATAGCCCACACCCATCTACATTGATCTGGCGATCGGACCCGAATAGCCTAAAATTTGTTCGGGCCATAAACAATGACCTAAGAAATATTAATCATCGCCTTGCCATGACCATTCCTCATTTATAACATTTTAGGGACATAAAACTGAAATTCTGCCCGATTCCTAGATTTTCGTGTGTTATAGCTCACGCCATTTGCATAGGCCTGGTCTCCTAGACACGAGTCGCCTAAATATTTTTGGGCCATCAAGAACGACCTAAGGAACATTTGTCATCGCCTTATCATGACCGTTCCTTATTTTTTGGCGTTTTACGGCCACAAAACTAGAATTTCGCCCGATTCTGAGATTTTCGTGTGATATTGCCCACGCCATTTGTATCCATCGGGGTGACCGTACCCGAATTGCCTAAAATTTTAATGGCTCATTAACAATGACCAAAGGAACAATAGTCATCGCTTTGCCATGACCGATCCTCACTTTTTAGCATTTTAGGGCCATAAAAGTGAAATTCTATCAAATTTCTAAATTTTCGTGTGCTATAGCCCACGCCATCTGCATGGATCTGGGTGACCAGACCTGAATCACCTAAAAAATTTTCGATCCATCACAAATGACCTAAGGAACAATAATTATCGGTTCGCCATGACTGTTCCTTATTTTTTGGCATTTTAGGGCCAAACAATTGGAATTTTGCCCGTTTCCTAGATTTTCGTATGCGCCATTTGCATGCATCTATGCAACTGGACTTGAATTGCCTAAATATTTGTTGACCCATCAAAAAACGACTTAAGGAACAATAATCATGCTTTTCCATGACCAATCCTCATTGTTTTGGCTTTATAGGTCACAAAACTGGAATTTCGCTCGATTCTCAAATTTTATTGTGATATAGCCCACCCCCATCTACATCCATCCGTGCGACCAGGCCTGAATCGCCTAAAATTTTGGCAGACCATCAAAAATTGACCTAAGGAACAATAATCATCGCTTCACCATGATAGTTCCGCATTTTTTGGCGTTCTAGGGCCATAAAATGGATTTCCACCCATTCCCAAATTTTTATGTATAGCCCACGCTTATCTGAATGCATCCAGGTGACCGAACCCCGAATCGCCTAAAACTGTACCGGCCCATCAAAAATGACCTAAGGAACAATAGTCATCGCTTTACCATGACCATTCTCAATTTTTGGCGGTTTAGGGATATAAAACTAGAATTCTGCCCGATTTCCAGATTTTCGTGTGCATAGCCCATGCCCATTTGAATGCATCCGACGACTGGATCCGAATCGCCTAAATTTTTTCTGCCTATCGATAACGACCTAAAGAACAATAGTCATTGCCTTTTCATGACTATTCCTCATTGTTTTGGCGTTTCAGGCCCAAAACCTTTGAATTTCGACCGATTCTCAGATTTCCATGTGCTATAACCTATGCCCATCTGCATGCATCCAGGTGACTGCACCCGAATCGTCTACAAATATTTCGACCCATAAAAATGTAGTCATTGCTTTTCCACAACCGTTCCTCATTCTTTGACATTTAAGGGCCATAAAACTACAATTCTGCCTGATTCCCATAAGCCCTTACCATCTGCATGCATTCGAGTGACCGGACACCGAATCGCCTAAACTTTATCCAGTCCATCAAAACTTAATTCTCCATGACCGTTCCTCATTGTTTGGCTATTTAGGGCCATAAAACTAGAATTTTGCCTGATTCACAAATTTTCGTGTACTATAGCCCACGCCATCTACATGCATCCGGGCGACTAGACTCGAATCGCCTAAAATTTTATATGCCCATCAAAAATTATCTAAAGAATAATAGTCATCGATTCTCCATGACTATTCGTCATTTTTTGGTGTTTTAGGGCCATAAAACTGAAATTCAGTCGACCGAACCTGAATCTCCTAAAACATTTCCTGCCAATAAAAAAAGACCTAATAAACAATAGTCATCACTTCGCCATGATTGTTTCTCATTTTTTTTTTAGCTTTTAGGGCAATAAAACACGAATTCAAAACGATTCTCAGATTTTCTTGTGCTATAGTCCACGCCATCTGCATGAATTCTGGCAACCGGCCTCGAATCTCCTAAATTTTTGCGAGTCCCTCAAAAATGACCTAATGAACAATAGTCATCTCTTCTCCATGGTCATTCCTTGTTATTTAGCGTTTTAGGACGATTCCTAGATTTTTGCGTGCTATAGTTCACTCCATTTGCATGAATTCAGGCGACGTCCCCCAATCTCCTAATTTTTTACGGGCCCATATAAATAATCTAATGAACAATAGTCATCGCTTAGCCATGACCGTTCCTTGATTTTTGGTATTTTAAGGCCATAAAACATGAATTTAGGATAATTTCTAGATTTGCATGTGCTATAGTCCACTTCAAATGCATGAATTCAGCCGACCGTCCCTGAATCTCCTAAAATTTTATGGGCCCATCAAAAACGTCCTAATTAACAAATTCCTCATTGTTGGCATTTTAGGCCATAAAACAGGAATTCAAGACGATTACCGGATCTTAGTGTGTTATAGTCCACGACATCTGCATGAATTCAGGAGATCGGCTCCGGATCTCCTAAGATTTTGCTAGCTCGTCAAAAACGACTTAATAAACAATAGTCATCGTTTCTCCATGACCGTTTCTCTTGTTTTGGCATTTTAGGGTCATAAAACAATAATTCAGGACGATTCTTAGATATTCGTGTGATATAGTCCACGACATCTACATGAATTCTGGAGACCAACCCCGAATCTCCTAACATTTTGCGAGTCCATCAAAAACAAGCTAATGAACAATAGTGATCACTTCACCATGACCATTCCGTTTTTGGCATTTTAGATTCAAAAAATAGGAATTTAGAACGATTCCCACATTTTCATGTGCTATAGTCCATGCCATATGAATTCGGACGGCCTACCCTGAATCTCCTAAAATTATGCGGGTCCATAAAAAATGACCTAATTAACAATAGTCATCGCTTCACTATATCCGTTTCTGAATTTTGGCATTTTAGGGCCGTAAAACAGGAATACATGATGGTTCCCAGATTTTCGTGTGCTATAAGGCACGCCATCTGCATGAATTCAGACGACATGCCCCGAATCTCCTAAAATTTTGCGGGCCCATAATAATGATCTAATAAACAATAGTCATCGCTTCTCCATGACCATTTCTCATTTTTTGGCGTTTTAGGACCATGAAACAGGAATTCAGGATTATTCCCAAATTTTCATGTGCTATAGTCCACGCCATCTATATGAATTCAGGTGACTAGCTCCGAATATCCTAAATTTTAGCTAGACCATAAAAAATGACCTAATGAACAATAGTTATCGCTTCGCCATGACTGTTCCCCATTATTTGGCGTTTTAGGGCTATAAACCAGGAAATCAAGAGGATTCCCAGATTTTCGTGTGCTAGTCCACGACATCTATATGAATTCAGGTTGCCGGCCCCGAGTCTCCTAAACTTTTATGGGCCCGTCAAAAATGAACTAATGAACAATGGTCATTACTTCGTTATGTCCATTTCTGATTTTTGGCATTTTATGCCCATAAAACGGGAATTCAAGATGATTCCTAGATTTTTGTGTGCTAGTCCACGCCATCAGCATAAATTCGGGCGACTGGCCCAGAATCTCCTAAAATTTTGCGGACCCATAAAAATGACCTAATGAATAATATCATCGCTCCATCATGACTATTCCTCGTCTTTTGGTATTTTAGGATCATGAAACGGGAATTCAGGACAATTTCCAGATTTTCGTGTGCATAGTCCACGCCATCTGCTTGAATTCTGGCGACCGGCCCCGAATCTCCTAAAACTTTTAGGGACCGTCAATAGTGACCTAATGAACAATAGACATCGCTTCGCTATGACATTTCCTAAGTTTTGGCATTTTAGGGCCATAAAACAAGAATTCACGATGATTCTCATACTAATCGTGTGCTATAGTCTACGCTATCTTCATGAATTCGGGCGACTGGCCCCGAATCTCCTAAAACTTTGTAGTCCATACAAAATGACCTAATGAACAATAGTCATCGATTCGCATGATTGTTCCTTATTTTTGGCGTTTTAGGGCCGTAAATTAAGAATTCAGGATAATTCCCAGATTTTTGTATGATATGACCCTAAAACGCCAAAAATGAGAAACAGTCATGGAGAGGAAATGACTATGGTTCATTAGGTCATTTCGGATGGGCCCACAAAATATCAGGCGATCGTGGGGCGGTCATCCAAATTTATGAAGATGGCATGGACATTAGCAGACGAAAAAACAAAAATCTAATGGTCATGGAGAAGTAAGGACTATTGTTCATTAGATGGTGTCTGAAGGTCCCACCAAACTTTAGATAATCCAGAGCCAGTCGTCCAAATTCATGAAGATGACATCGACATTAACACACGAAAAATTAAAAATCGTGTTGAATTCCTGTTTTATGGCCCTAAAACACCAAACAATAAGGAACAACCATGACAAAGTAATAACTATTTTTCATTAGGTCATTTCTGATAGGCCCACAAAATATTTGGCGATTCGAAGCCGGTCGCCCGAATTGATGAAGATGGTGTGGATATTAGCACACAAAATATCATAAATCGTGCTGAATTCCTGTTATATGGCCCTAAAACGTCAAAATATGAGGAACGATCATAGAGAGGCAATGACTATTGTTCATTAGGTCATTTATGATGTGCCCACAAAATTTTAGGCGATTCGTAGCCGGTCGCCCGAATTCATGAAGATGACATGGACATTAGCACACGAAAAATCGGGCATCATCCTAAATTCCTATTTTAAGGCCCTAAAATATCAAAAAATGAGGAACGATCATGGATAATCAATGACTATTGTTCATTAGATGGTTTCTAGTGAACCCATAAACTTTTAGACGATTCGAAACCGGTCGCCCGAATTTATAAAGATGTCATCGATATTAGCACATGAAACAATGAATATAATCATTAATTCCTATTTTTATGATCCCCGGAACGTCAAAAAACGATGTTAGTCATGGAAAACCAATAAGTACTAGTGACTAAACCATTTTCGATGGACCCTCCAAATTTTATGTCAATCGGATTATTATTGCTTTGAGCACGGTAGGATCAAAATAGCCGTGCATAATATGAGTAG
The DNA here is from genome assembly GCA_000715115.1 of Nicotiana otophora. NCBI lineage: Eukaryota > Viridiplantae > Streptophyta > Magnoliopsida > Solanales > Solanaceae > Nicotiana > Nicotiana otophora. Next base: position 21,724 of record AWOL01S0163328.1, on the reverse strand, counting down.
GTTCCATGTGGTAGTGCATAGTATTCTTATGGCCTCGAAACGCTAAAACGATGTTAGTTATGGTATTCGTCACAAGACTGTATCTGATGGATCTACCTATTTCTAGGTCAATCGGAGTCCGTCAATCGAACTACGGAAAATCATCATATATATAAACACACAAAAAATATACGTAATCATTAATTCTTGTTTTATGACCCCCAAAATACCAAAATGATATTAGTCATTGTGAATATTGCTCACATGGTCGTATCTGATAGATCCACCAAAATTTAGGCCAATTGGAGTACGTCAACCAAACTCAAGAAAATCATCATCTATATATAAACATACGAAAAAATAGACATAGTCATTAATTCTTATTTCATGAACCGAAAATGCCAACACGTGATGTTAGTCATGGTGAGTATTGCTCACAAGACCATATGCTATTGATCTACCTAATTTTAGACTAATCGGAGTCCGTCAACTAAATTTTTAAAAACCATCATATATATATATATATATATATATAAAACACGCGAACAAATGGACATAATTTTTAATTCTTATTCTATATGGTCGTACATAGTATTCTTATGACCTCGAAACGCTAAAACATAATGTTAGTCATGGTGAGTATTGCTCACAAGGTCATATCCATTGGATCCACTATTGTTTAGGTCAATCGGAGTCTGTCAACCAAACTCAGAAAAATTATCATATATTTATATATATATACATATATATACACACGAAAAAATTGACATAATTATTAGTTTTTATTTTATGACCCCGAACTGCCTAAAAATGATGTTAGTCATGGTGAAACAATAAGTATTAGTCACTAGGCCATTTTCGATGGACCCACTAAATTTTAAATTAATCAAAGTCCGTTAATTATTTTTAGCACTGTTAGGATTTAAGTGGCCATGCATAACATGAGTAGGTTCCATATGGCGGTGCATAGTATTCTTATGACCCAAAATCACTAAAAACAATATTGTTAATTATGGTGAATATTACTCATAAAGCCAATCTGATGGATCTATCAATTTTAAGGCCAATCAGCGTCCATCAACCAAACTCAAGAAAATAATCATGCATATAAACACATAAAAAAATGGACATAATCATTAATTCTGGTTTCTTGTCCGCAAAATGCCAAAATATTATGTTAATCATGGTGAATATTGCTCACAAAAGTATCTGATTGATCCACCAATTTCTAGACCAATCGAAGTCCGTTAATCAAATTTAGAAAAATTATCATATATATAAACACGCGAAAAAATGGACACAATCATTAATTCTTGTTTTATGTGGTCGTGCACAGAATTTTTATGACTTTGAAACCGTAAAAATGATGTTAGTCATGGTAAGTATTATGCACAAGGCCATATTCGATGGATCCACTATGTTTTAGGTCAATTGGAATTCATCAACCAAACTCGAAAAAATCATCATGTATACAAACACACAAAAAATGGACATAATCATTAATTCATATTTTACAACCAAGAAATTCCGAAAAAGGATGTTAGCCATCACGAAACAATGAGTATTGGTCAGTATGACATTTTTAATGGACGCATCAAATTTTACGTCAATCGGAGTCCATCAATTATTTTAGCACTAGTAGGATCCAAGTGGTCATGCATAACACAAGTAGGTTTCATGTAGCCGTGCATAGTGTATTTATGACCCCGAAACACTGAAAATGATGATAGTCATGGTGAGTATTGCTCACAAGGTCGTATTTAATGGATCCACAAATTTTTAGGCCAACCAGAGTCCGTCAACATAACTTAGGAAATCATCATGTATATAAACACGCGAAAAATGGACATAATAATTAATTCCTGTTTCATGGCCTCAAAATACCAAAATATGATGTTAGTCATGGTGAGTATTGCTCACAAGGCTGTATCCGATGGATTCAATAATATTTAGGGCAATCGGAGTCCAGTAACCAAATTTAGGGAACTCATCATGTATATAAACATACAAAAAAATAGACATAATTATTAATTATTGTTTCATGTGGTTGTGAATAGTATTCTTATGATCCCAAAACGCTTAAAAACGACAGTAGTCTTGGTGAATATTGCTCACAAGACCATATCTGATGGATCCACCATAATTTTAGGCCAATCAGAATTTGTCAAATAAACTCAGAAAAATTATCATGTATATAAACACACGGAAAAAGAGATTTAATTATTATATCCTTTTTCATGATCCGAAAAAATGGACATAAAATCATTCTTTCTTGTTTCATGTGTTCGTGCATGGTATTCTTATGACCCCAAAATGCTAATATTTTAGCAAAATTATCATGTATATAAACACGCGAAAACTAGACATAATCATTAATTTATGTTCCATGTGGTTGTGCATAGTATTCTTATGACCGTGAAACACTAACAATAATGTTAGTCATTGTGAGTATTCCTCACAAGGCCGTATCCCATGGACCCACTAACTTTTAGACCAATCGGAGTTCGTGAACCAAACTCAGAAAAATTATCACGTATATAAACACACGAAAAAATGGACATACTCAGCAATTCCTATTTCATGACCCAGAAACGCCAAGAAAGATGTTAGTCATGGCGAAGCAATGAGTATTAGTCACTACGCATTGTTTATGGACCTATCAAATTTTAGGTCAATGGGAGTCCGTTAACGTTTTGAGTATCGATAGGATACAAATAGCCGTACGTTGCACAAGTAGATTTCATGTAGCCGTGCATAATATTCTTATGACCCCTAACGCTAAATACTAAAGTACTTCTTCAGAAAGAAAATACTCTCAAAATAAATAAAGAAAGTATATAAGACTCGAATATACCAATAACCTTTTTATGTACTAACGTTCTGTTTGGATCATTGTTACCCATCGTTTTATAATGTACCGTATTGTATTGTATGGTATTATATTATATCATTTTATGAATATAACGTTTGGATAGATTGTATTGTTTGTTGTTGTCAAATAACATTTTGCTATTTGGTTTGACTGTATCTTACTGTAATGTAACTGATAAGCTTACTAAAATACTCTCAATTATTTTAAATATTATCAAGAATTATACATAAAGTAATTAGAGTTGGAATTAAAAATCAATATTATATAGCTAATTAGAGACGAAGTAATTAGACTTGAAATTAAAAATCAAAGTAGAAGAAAGAATAAAACAAAACAAAAGGCAAAACTTATACCTGACGTTGGAGTTGGAAGTGGCAGAAGGAAAAAAGGAATGAAAATATAGGTTATAGGTTAGGAGATTTGGATTAAAATAAAAAAAAGTAAAGGGTAAAATAGAATTATAAAGTAATAAGTTTGGGCATAATTGGAAAAACAAATAGGAAACAATCTCACCACACCAAATCGGTTGTTTCAAAAAATATGACTTTTCATTGTTCCGGAATAATAGATTTAACAATACAATACAACCAATTTTAGCTAAAGAATTAGAACAAATATTGGTTTGGGTTAACAATATAATACGATACAACTGGCAACAACCATCCAAACAAGCCGTAAAAACCTAATATGGCAGATTTGCATATTCTGTTTAATTAACAATTCCTTATTCCACAAGAATAGAAAGAAAAAATATATCAAAAATAAGCAACATTAATTAAGTAAAGAAAAAGTTTACTAAGTATTACTGTTTTATCAATTTTCTAAACCTAATAATATACTATGGCAGATTCCATATTCTTTTTCACTTTCAATTCCTTATTCCACAAGAATTGAAAGAGCAACGTAACCTCGGCACATAAACTCTATTCCTTATTACACAAGAATTCGAATTAAATAAACACTATATATATATATATATATATATATATATATATATATATATATATATATATATATATATATCCATACACACCAATTATCACCTATTCAACATAATTTTCTTCTTCTTCTTCTTCTTCTTCTCTTATTCATAACTTTTAGCCAATATGTCTACAGATAAAAAGATATTGATTCTAAAATCTTCCGACGGGCAAGAGTTTGAGGTGGAAGAAGACGTTGCTGTTCAAGCACAAACAATCAAGAACATGGTGGTCGATGGCTGCGCTGATAGCGCGATTCCATTGCCCGTCGTTAGCAGCAAAATCTTAGCCAAAGTGATCGAATACTGGAAAAAAAACGCTAATGTGACAGCGAACTTTAACAGTGTGCGCGAGTTGAAAGAATTGAACGATGAATTTCTGAAAGAAGTTGAAGAAGATTTAGAGATGTTGTTTGGTTTAATTCTTGCAGCTAATTATTTAGAGACAAAACAACTTTTGGATTTATTGTGTGAAAAGGTTGCAAATATGATGAAAGGAAAAAGTCCAGAAGAAATACGTAAGAAATTTGGCATAATAAATGATTATACCCCTGAGGAAGAAGAGGAAGTTCGTAGAGAGAATGCTTGGGCTTTTGAGTAATTTTTATTTTTATTTTTATTTGGGTGAGTGGCTATTTAGGTTAATTCTTTTTATATTTCTATTTTTTTCCCTTGTCTATTTTTTTTTCTTTTAATTATTTTGGGCGTTAGTACAATTCAATGTTTGTCTAGAAAAGTAGTTCTTAATTTGTCTCCTTTGTTTGTTAAAATACATAAAGTTTCAATTTTGTTACAATTGTTTAACTTTTAATTCGTAAAGTTAAGATTTTTAATTTGGATGGTTTGAGTTCTTTTACTTAATTAAATTAGATTTATGCTCGATTGCGGAAAAGAAAAATATCACGAGTAACGAACTAGTATTGTTTTCATGTAACCAAAAAGATTTTTCTTACATTAAATATAATGAGAAACAACATATATTACTTTGGCTTTTACTTCTACTATCAATTGTTGGATCTGATTTCAAGGACTGGAGCTATCTAAGCTGTAGATTGAGTTAGTATTAATATGGTCATCATCGCTCAAAAGAGCCTTTCTAGCCGCATCTGAATAGACATTCATATCCATATGTTTATGTGCAGGGGCATCCAAATCCCAAAATGTAAAATCTATTGGGGAATCCCCTACTCGAACTAGCTAAATTTAGTATAGTGGGTCTTGTTCCGGCACGCAAAAAATTATTTTTAAAAGGTATCTCGACAAAAGAGGACCAAGAGGTGAAAGAGGACTAAGAACCATAAGGCGAGCGTCAAAAACACAAACATGCATGATAAGGGGTGTGGGAACATACAAGCCACCACTTTTACCATATATGGGTCCGGACGACTCAAGAGCAGGGGTCTGGGGACAACCAGGTCACCACTTTTACTATATATAGGTCCGGACGACCCAAGAGCCCAATCGTGAAATTAGTCAAAGTGCGTCTAACCTAATCCATACATTAAGATTATAAAAAAACATATATAGTCATCGAAGAGGCAAGGTTGAACTAAATATATATTTGCAATCATATCTATATCTATCTATCTATCTATATTTTATTATAAAAGTACGAATGTTTCACGCTAAATATTGAACGACTAAAATATCCCTGAAATATCGATCGACTTTTATACCCTTTTAATCTTATTTTACTATATTTTTATTGGTTTTTTGGTAATTTAAAAAATATCATAGTTACTTTCTAGAATAACAAGGATTCGTAATATAAAGTCAAATTTATTTTGGTTCGAGACATAAACTCAAAATAATTCCAAAAAGAATTCATATCCTTAGTAGTTGAATTAGAGTTACTTTGCAGGTAGACCAAGTACGAATTTGAATAGGAAACGTACATTACACGACAAGAGTGGGTTGCTCAAGTGGTGAGCACCCTCCACTTCCAACCAATAGGTTGTGAGTTCGAGTCACCCCAAAAGCAAGGGTGTCACGACCCGAAATTCCCACCGGCGGGACTGTGATGGCGCCTAACATTCCACTTGCTAGGCAAGCCGACATTAGAGAATTATTAAGCCAATCCTTATTCAATTCAGTAAATAACATCAAATAAGCAAAAATGGAATACGGCGAGTGCGGAATAATATAAAAACTTCATTAATTACTACCACCCGGATCTGGAGTCACAACTCACGAGCTACTATGATTTACTACAAATAGAGTTTGAAAAGGAAAAATACACTGTTTTGAAGTAAGAAACAGTAAATGATAAAACTAAGAAGAGACTCCAGGGTCTGCGGAGGCCAGCAGATCTACCTTGGTTCTCCTGACTACAAAAATCCAAGCTGCTAAGCCTCACGATCAGCTAGGACCGGTACCAAAGTCTGCACAAGAAGTGCAGAGTGCAGTATTAGTACAACCGACCCCATATACTGGTAAGTGTCGAGCCTAACCTCGACGATGTAGTGACTAGGCTATGACAAGACACTCACATAATAAACCTGTGCAGATAACAGTATATGTACAAGAAAACAACAATAACAGCTAAACATGTATTATTGGGAGGGGGACATGCTAAATGGGCACAGGATATAGGAGATACAGTGGAAATGATAACAAGAACAGTCAACATGCTTTTAACCAGTGAAAACAACTAAACACAATGAAGAAAATTTCACGGCATCACCCGTTGTGCTTTTACTCTCAGCCTCACAATATAAATCAATAGATACGGCACGGCATCACCCTACGTGCATTAACTCTCATAACGTGGCACGAAATCACCCTTCGTGCACTAACATTCACAATATGGCACGGCATCACCCTTCGTGCATTAACACTCATAATATGGCACGACATCACCCTTCGTGCATTAACACTCACAATATGGCACGACATCACCCTTCGTGCATTAACACTCACTATATGGCACCGCATCACCCTTCGTGCATTAACACTCTCCCTTACCATAATGCAATGAACAAATAACAACAGGGAGATAGAATAACAAGTACACGCCTTACTTCAATATTTGGTTCCACAATACAAACCTCAACTTCGAAATCAATACTCAATTATCACTAGAAAATCCGTAAACATGATAAGAACGATCAATTTAACAATACTAGTCTAAACATGGATAACATGAATAAAGGAATCTATAATCGCAAGAAACCAAGCCCCCACCCACATGCTTTAACCCGACTATAACGCATAAGTACTCGTCACCTCACATATACGTTATTTCCCAACACCTATACATGTAGCAAATAGACAAACAAGTCATATTCCCTCAAGTCAGGGTTAGACACAATACTTACCTTGCTCCAAAGGCCACTCAATGCTCAATTACCACTTTTCCTCTAGAATTCACCTCCAAACCACTCGTATCTATCCACAAACGACTCAATAATATCAAATATTGCTAAAAAAATCAATTACAATGCATAAATTTAGATTCCCGAAACTTTCCCCCAAAAAGTCAAAAATCGACCCAGGGCCCGCTTGGTCAAAACCCGAGGTTCGGACCAAAATCCATTCACCCCCGAGCCCGATTATATAATTTACTTCGAAATCCGATCTCAACTCGAGGTCTAAATTCCAATTATGCAAAATCCCTAATTCTACCCAAACCCCCAATTTCCACCATGAAAATCCTAGATTTTAGGTTGAAAACTCATGAAATGAAATGGGTAATTGAAAGAAAGTAGGTTACAATTACTTACCAACAAATTGGGGAAGAAAATCTTTTACGAAAATCGCCTCTAGGTCTTCTAGTTTTGAAATTTTTGAAAGAATGGCAAAATCCCGTAATTGGGACTATTTTAAGTCACTAGCGTCAGGTGTTCATCGCGTTCGCGTGAAACTTGATGCGTTCGCGAAGAGCATGGCCCAACTGGCTTACGCCATCGCGAGTAACTCCACGCGTTCGCGAAGGTCTAGCCCGCCTCACCTCCGCGTTCGCGAGACAGGGCTCGCGTTCGCGTAGAGTCACCTCAACTCCCCTGCCCCGGATATCTAATGTTACGCGTTCGCGTGTGGCTGGTCGCGTTCGTGTAGAGCAGGCCCCCCATGTTCGCGACCAAACTTTCGCGTTCGCGTAAAACAAAACCTCCCCCAGTCCATTTTACCCTTCGCGATCGCGGGAGTATATTCGCGACCGCGAAGAAGGAAACACCAGAAACCAGCAGAAGTGAAAACCAACAAACTTTCTAAGTTCAAATCATCTTGTAGCCTATCTGAAACTCAGCCGAACCCTCGGGGCTCTAAACCAAAAGTGCACACAAATCTAAAACCATCATACAAACTTGCTCGGGCGATAAAATCGCTAAAATAACACCTAGAACTACGAATTGGACACCAAATCAAATGAAATTTTCAAGAAAACTTTAAAACTTCTATTTTCACAACCGAACATCCGAATCACATTAAATCAACTCTGTTTCTCACCAAATTCGACAGACAAGTCATAAATATTATAGTGGACATGTATCGGGCTCCAGAACTAAAATACGGATCTGGTATCAACAAAACCAAACATCAGTAAATTCTAAAAATCATTAATCTTTCAACTTTTAATTTTCCATCAAAATTCCATATCTCGAGCTAGGAACCTCGGAATTCGATTCTGGGCATACGCCCAGGTCCCAAATTATGATACGGAGCTACCAGAACTGTCAAAACATGGAACCGGGTCTGTTTACTCAAAACGTTGAGCAAAGTTAACTCAAATAGTTTTCAAAGCAATATTTCATATTTTTCACAATTTTTAACATAAAAGCTTTCCAGAAACACGCCCGGACCGCGCACGCAACTCGAGTAGGGTAAAAATGAGATTTTTAAGGCTTCGGGTCATAGAATTAGGTTTTAAAATATAAGATGACCTATCGGGTCATCANAATTCTTTAAATCATCAAACTTTCAAACTTTTAAATGTTTCATCAAAATTCCATATCTCGAGCTAGGGACCTCGAAATTCGATTTCGGGCATACGCCCAGGTCCCAAATTATGATACGGACCTACCGGGACCGTCAAAATATGGGTCCGGGTCCGTTTACTCAAACTAATGTTTAAGGCAAATATTTCATATTTTACACCATTTTCTAGCATAAAAGCTTTCTAGAAACATGTCCGGACTGCGCACGCAACTCGAGGAGGGCAAAAATGAGATTTTTAAGGCTTCGGATCATAGAATTGGGTTTTAAAACACAAGATGACGTATCGGGTCATCACACTCTCCACCTCTAAAATAATTGTTCGTCCTCGAACGGACATGGAAAAGTACCTGGTCTGGTGAAAAGATGTGGATATCTACTCCGCTTATGTGACTCGTACTCCTAAGTAGCTGCCTCAACGGGCTTACCTCTCCACTGCACTCGAACTGAAGGATAACTCTTAGACCTCAGCTGTCAAACCTGTCGGGCTAGAATAGCCACCGGCTCCTCCTCGTAAGTTAAATCCTTGTCCAACTGGACATAGCTGAAATCTAACACATGGGATGGATCGCCGTGATACTTCCGGAGCATGGACACATGGAATACCGGATGAACAACTGCTAAACTAGGCGGAAATGCGAGTCTGTAAGCCACCTCGCCCACTCTCTCTAGAATATCAAAGGGCCCGATATACCTAGGGCTCAACTTGCCCTTCTTTCCGAATCTCATTACACCCTTCATGGGTGATACTCGAAGCAGCACTCTCTCTCCGACCATGAATGCAACATCACGAACTCTACGGTCGGCATAACTCTTGACCTGGACTGAGTTGTGTGAAGACGATCCTGAATAATCTTGACCTCATCCAAGGCATCATGTACTAGATCTGTACCCAACAACCGAGCCTCCCCCGGCTCGAACCACCCAACTGGCGATCGGCACTGCCGACCATATAATGCCTCATAGGGAGCCATCAGAATGCTCGACTGGTAGCTGTTGTTGTAGGTAAACTTTGCAAGGGGCAAGAACTAATCCCGTGATCCTCCAAAGTCTATAACACATCCGCAAAGCATATCCTCCAAGATCCGAATAGTGCGCTCGGACTGCCCGTCCGTATGAGGATGAAACGTTGTGCTCAATTCAACTCGCATGCCCAACTCACGATGTACTACTCTCCAAAAGTGCGAGGTGAACCTCGATCAGAAATTATAGACACGGGCACACCATGGAGACGGACGATCTCGCGAATGTAAATCTCTGCCCACTGCTCCGAAGAGTAGGTAACTGCCACAGGAATGAAATGCGCTGACTTAGTCAACCTGTCCATAATGACCCAAACTGTGTCGAACTTCCTTTGAGTCCGTGGGAGTCCAACAACAAAGTCCATAGTGATACGCTCCCACTTCCACTCAGGAATCTCTATCTGTTGAAGCAAACCACCGGGTCTCTGATGCTCATACTTTTCTTTCTGACAATTTAGACACCAGGATACATAAGCAACTATATCATTCTTCATCCTACTCCACCAATAATGGTGCTGCAAGTCCTGATACATCTTGGCGGCACCCGGATGAATAGAATACCGGGAACTGTGAGCCTTCTCAAGAATCATCTCACGAAGTCCATCCACATTAGGCACACAAACACGACCCTGCATCCTCAAAACTCCATCATCTCCAATAGTAACCTCCTTGGCACCACCGTGTCGTACTGTGTCCCTAAGGACTAACAAATGAGGGTCGTCATACTGTCGATCTTTGATACGCTCAAACCAGGAAGATCGAGCGACTGTACAAGCTAGAACACGGCTGGGCTCTGAAATATCCAGCCTCACAAACTGGTTGTCCAAAGTTTGAACATCTGATGCAAACGGCCTCTCACCGACTGGAATGAACGCAAGGCTGCCCATACTCGTTGCCTTTCTACTCAAGGCGTCGGCCACCACATTGGCCTTCCCGGGGTAGTACAAAATAGTGATATCATAGTTTTTCAATAGCTCCAACCACCTTCTCTGCCTCAAATTGAGGTCCTTTTTCTTGAACAAATACTGAATGCTCCAATGATCCGTGAAAACCTCACACGACACACCGTAAAGATAGTGCCTCCAAATCTTCAGCGCATGATGGCTGCCAACTCTAAGCCATGGACAGGGTAATTCTTCTTATGAACCTTCAACTGCTGCGACGCATACGCAATCACCCTGCCCTCCTACATCAATACCGTACCGAGCCCAATACAGGACGCATCACAATGTACCGTATAAGATCCTGAACGTGTGGGCAACACCAACATCGGTGCTGTAGTCAAAGCAGTCTTGAGCTTCTGAAATCTCGCCTCACACTCGTCTGACCATCTGAACGGGGCACCCTTCTGGGTCAACCTGGTCAATGGGGTTGCTATAGATGAAAACCCCTCCACAAATCGATGGTAATATCCAGCCAAACCCAAGAAACTCCTGATCTCCATAGCTGAAGTGGGTCTAGGCCAGTTCTGAACTGCCTCAATCTTCTTAGGATCTACCTAAATGCCCTTTGCTGATACAACATGCCCCAAGAAAGTGACCGAATCCAACTAAAAGTCGCACTTTGAAAATTTAGCATACAACTGGCTGGCTCTCAGAGCCTGAAGTACAATCTTGAGATGTTGCTCATGCTCCTCTCAATTGCGGGAGTAGATCAAGATATCATCAATAAACACGATCACAAAGGAATCCAGATAGGGCTTGAACACTCTGTTCATCAAATCCATAAACGTTGTTGGGGCATTTGTCATCCCAAATGACATCACTAGAAACTCATAATGTCCGTACCGAGTCCGAAAAGTTGTCTTAGGGACATCGGATGCCCTAATCCTCAACTGATGGTATCCAAATCATAAATCAATCTTCGAAAACACCTTGTCACCCTGAAGCTGATCAAATAAATCATCAATCCTAGGCAATGGATAATTGTTCTTGATGGTGACTTTGTTCAACTGCCGATAATCTATGCACATCCTCATCGACCCATCCTTCTTCTTCACAAACAACATAGGTGCACCCCAGGGCGAGACACTAGGTCTAATGAAGCTCTTATCAAGCAAGTCTTGCAACTGTTCCTTCAATTCTTTCAACTCTGACGGAGCCATACAGTATGGCGGAATAGAAATGGACTGAATTCCCGGAGCCAAGTCAATACAAAAATCAATATCCCTGTCGGGTGGTATCCCCGGCAGGTCTGCGGGAAATACCTCTAGAAACTCACAAACAACTGGTACTGAATCCATTGAAGGAACCTCCGCACTAGAATCGCGGACATAAGCCAAATAAGCTAGACACCCCTTCTTGACCATATGTCGAGCCTTCGCATAAGAGATAACCCTGCTAGTAGAATGGCCAGAAGTCCCTCTCCACATTAATCGAGGCAACCCCGGCAAGGCTAAGTTCATCATCTTGGCGTGACAATCTAATATAGAATGATAAGGCGACAACCAATCCATACCCAAAATGACATTAAAATCGACCATTTCGAGAAGTAGAAGATCTACACGAGTCTCAAGACTCCCAATGGTGACCACATACGAACGATAAACATGATCTATAACAATAGCATCTTCCACAGGTGTGGAAACATACACAGGAGCACTCAAAGAATCACGAGGCACAATCAAATATGAAGCAAAATAGGATGACGCATAGGAATAAGTAGAACCCGGATCAAATAGAACTGAAGCATCTCTACTACAAACTGAAACAGTACCTGTGATAACGGCGTCAAATGACTCAGCCTCAGGCCTGGCTAGAAAAGCATAACATTGGGGATGGGCCCCACCACTTTGAACTACATCTCTAGGACAGCCTCTAGCTAGCTGGCCTCCATCTCTAACGGCCAGACCTCCACTTCTAACAGTCTGACCTCTACCTCTGGCTGCCTGACCCCTGCCTCTGGCTGCCTGAGGAGGTGGTGCAGCAACTGGTGCCGGAACTGAGCAGGTGGTGCAGCAGCAGGTGATGCTCGAGGGCAAAATCTAGCAATGTGCCTCGGATCACCACAAGTATAATAGGACCTCGGCTATTGTGAATGTTGACCCTGAAACTGACCCTGGCGACCTGAGTAACCACCCTGAAAACTCTGGAGCAGAGGTGCACTAATAGGAGTTGGTGGTGCACTGTAGGGGAGCTGGTCGGAATAGAGCATATGAGGGACATACCATCTGAGGCACCGTGGGATGCTGGAGTACTGAATGAAACGGCCTGGGAGGATGGCCTCTACCAAAAGTACCTCTGCCTCCAGATGAGGCACCGCTGAATCCCCCAGAATGACGTGGTCTCTTGTCAGACCCCTGACCTCCCTAAGCAAGAATAGTCTCGACTCGTCTGGCGACATTGGTAGCCGCTTGAAAAGAAATCTCACTCCCAGTCTCCTTAGCCATCTGCAATCTGATAGGCTGAGCAAGTCTGTCAATAACCCTCCCCACCCTCTTTCTCTCTTGGTAGGAAGAAGAAGAAGAGCATGACGGGCCAAATCCACAAAACGGGTCTCATACTGAGTAACAGTCATACTGCCCTGTTGGAGACGCTCGAACTGACGATGGTGCTCCTCTCTCAGTGTGATAGGGAGAAACTTCTCTAGAAAGAGCTGAGAGAACTGGTCCCAAGTAAGAGCAGGCGACCCCGCTGGTCTGGTCAACAAATAATATCTCCACCATTTCTTGGCGGGACCAGTCATCTGAAATGCAGCAAAAGCAACCCCATTGGTCTCCACTATACCTATGTTCCGTAGCACCTCATGACAGTTGTCAAGATAATCTCGTGGGTCCTCAGAAGGTGCACTACTGAAGTGAACTGGAAAGAGCTTGGTAAACCTGTCTAATCTCCACAAAGACTCAGAAGACATAAATAACCCATCACCGGTCTGTGCCGCCACAACCGACTGAACTACTCCGACTGGATGAGCGGCTGGAGTCTGATACTAGGGAGCCATCTGCTCCGGAGTGTGAGTAGCAGGAGTCTGGGCTCCTCTTCCAGCCTGAGAGACGGCTGGTGCCATGGGAAATACGCCAGTGTGGGCCACACTCTCCATAAGGCCCACCAAACAGACCAAAGCGTCCTGAAGCACTAGGATGGCAATGAACCCCTCCGGGACCTGAGCTAGTCCGACAGGCACAGCCTGGGCTGGAACCTCCTCATCAAACTCTACCTGAGGCTCTACCGCTGGTGCTGCTGCTCGAGCTCTGGGCTGAGC
>AWOL01S0163319.1:0-38980 GCA_000715115.1 Nicotiana otophora | reverse complement strand
ATTAACGACCAAAAAAGCTTGAGTGGAGCCCACCCGTCCCACAAAAAGTAAAGATTCTCGGTCCCACATCCTAGTTAAGGCGTTATCTCGTTGTGGATTGCTCGTTTCGGCTCCAAATCACCAAATCTTCAACTTTCCAAAAATCGTAAATCGAGGTATTCCGACTTAGTTTTTGTTAAAACTCGTATAAAAAATGCATATTAGTTATTTTTAATGTGTTCTATGTTGTTTTGTGATTGTTTTACGATTTAACTAATTTGTTATTTTTATCCGGACTATGATATTAGTGTACTAAAAAAATTAGTAAAAATAGAGAAATTATTAGTAGTTGTTAAAATAAATATTAATTAGTTACTTTTTAATGTGTTATATGTATTTTCGTGAATGTTTTGTGATTAAATTTATTTGTTATTTTTATCCGGTTTAGATTATTTATTTGCTTAAAGACTAGTAAAATAGATAAATTGTTACTTTAGTCCCTCTAGTATTATCTTGTGGCCTAATGTAGTGCTTGTACTTATAATGTAGTGCACTTTTAGCGTAGTAAAATGTAGTACCCTTTAGCGTAGTATCCTTGTAGTTATTGAAATTAATCATTTAAGTATCTATCATACCCAAAACTATGTCAAAAAGTTGATAGTTCAAATACAAACTCTGTCCAATTATAGTCAACGATCGTAAAAAAATAACATGAGAAAACAACAATATTTTTCGGATACCTTGGTGCTACTGGGCCTCAAATATCGAGCCCGGAACCCATATGTGAATATTTAATAATTAAATCTTGTATAATTATAAAAATTAATTATTTAATTTTATTATAGTCAAAAATAAGTGAGTCATAAAAAATATATATAATAATAAAACTAACATATAAATTAAGAAAACTAACATATACAATATTAAACTAACATATAAATAATAAACTAACATTTAAAATAACAGACATGTTGAGTGATAAATCGAAAATAATTTCTCATCATGTACACAAGAATTCAGGATATCTTGGTGCTACTGGGCCTCAAATATCGAGCCCGGAACTCATATGTGAATATTTAATAATTAAATCTTGTATAATTATAAAAATTAATTATTTAATTTTATTATAGTAAAAAATAAGTGAGTCATAAACAAAAATATATAATAATAAATCTAACATATAAATTAATAAAACTAACATATGCAATATTAAACTAATATATAAATAATAATCTAACATTTAAAATAACAGACATGTTGAGTGATAAATCGAGAATATTTCTCATCATGAACACAAGAATTCAGGATATCTTGGTTCTACTGGGCCTCAAATATCGAGCCTGGAACCCATATGTGAATATTTAATAATTAAATCTTGTATAATTATGAAAACTAATTATTTAATTTACAAACAAACATATAAAATAATAAAACAAACATATAAAATAAAAAACTAACATATTAATCTTGTTTAATTTACAGTAGACAACATGGAGGTTCCGCCTTTGCATCCCGGACCTGCCAGCCTGGAGCTACTGTTGTTACAGGGCGATCATAGGTCGTCCTACATATGGGAGGGACAGTTACTGGCCCAGACGTTCCGCACCATGAGAGTAGACGACATGCGGGGCTTTCTCAGGGACCACCCTCTCCATCCCCGTATAGTCAGACGTCTCCAGGATACGAGTTTTTATAGGATTGTGGAGATCGGACGGCTGCAGCTCGATTGGTCGTTGATCACGAACCAGATGGAGCGGTGGCGACCAGAGACGCACACATTCCATTTGCCCATTGGCGAGGCCACCATCACGCTGCAAGACGTGGAGGTCATGTACGGGCTGCCTGTTGATGGACACCTTGTTGATCTGCTGTATGCCATGAGAGAGCAGACAGGTTTATAGTACCTGGGCATGCTGCAGCGGCTCACTGGTTTATAGCCACCGGAGGAGACTGCACTGTTGGGGCCAGTCGTCTGCAGTTGATGACTGTTCGACAGCATTTGGAGGCATTTCACCCTAACATCACAGACGATACACCGGAACTTCATATTCACCGGTACACGAGGTTGTTGCTACTCCTTATGTTTGGAGGGGTTTTGTTCCCGAACACTTCGGGGAACCTAGTCAGCTTGAGATTTCTTCATCATCTTGAGCGGCTAGATGATTTACCCCAGTACAGCTGGGGTGCAGCTGTTCTCGGCTACTTGTACAGGTAGATTTGCCGGGCGAGCATGCGCACCCAGCGTGACGTTGCTGGATTTTTGCCGCTGCTACAGGTAAACACATATTCGAAAACTCTATTCATTATAACATACCTAGTAAAAATATACCTTAAATTTTACGTCCACTTTGTATGTTAGGTTTGGGCCTGGGAGCGGTTCCTGCAGTTGCAGCAACCTCTACCACCATTAGCACCGGGTGCACCACCTTCGTTTCTCCCTCTAGCTAGGAGGTGGGTTGATAGGCGGGGATATGGATGAGAGTACGAGGCTCTACATAATATCCCCTTATGCTGGGATTTGTTGGA
The DNA here is from genome assembly GCA_000715115.1 of Nicotiana otophora. NCBI lineage: Eukaryota > Viridiplantae > Streptophyta > Magnoliopsida > Solanales > Solanaceae > Nicotiana > Nicotiana otophora. The sequence goes on along the minus strand of AWOL01S0163319.1, from coordinate 36,475 downwards.
TTTGCTGGAGGGCACACGGGTAAATGTATACCTAAGTTTACTTGGCCTGGCTTCATATGTATTGCGTATACTTACGTTTTCTGTTGTTACTTAATAGTTCATTTGGAGGCCATACAACGACGAGCTAATAGCTGGGTTGCCCGATTATTGCGCGGTCAGTCGAATTATATGGAGTTCTTCCGTCCCGTTGATTTTCCATTGATACTGTGGAGCATCATGCCACCGAGCGACTACTTCGCCAGTTTGGCCACCCGCAGCTTGTACCACCACCGCCCGCCTAGCATATCACACATTACCAGCGGGATGATCATTCCAGGGTGGACCAGACATATATGGCATGGCTAGAGGCGTAGATCGATACTTGTGACCAGCGACATGACTTGATTCCCCCCCCCCCCTAACCTTTAACCTGACCGGACGGAGACTGGCATGATTATATGGGCTGGTACCGCAACGTTACCCGAATTTTTGTTGGGAATCCCATTTATCGCGCTGGCAGTCGATACGTTCCATACGCCGGGAGGCACGAGGCACTAGTATGTTATTTGGTATACTTACTTATAACGTTAACCTAGCATTCTATAATTTATATTTTACATATTGTGCAGGTTATTAGCCTACATCTGTTCCACCAGTTGGGACTGTAGATGCAGCAGCATACCGGTGAAAGAGCAGCCGGTTTGCACTAGTATATCTGGCAGGTTACCAATTTGGCTTCCCGGACATTGAGGCGAGCCCGAGATGATGAGCGATTAGGATACGAGGCTGAGTATGTGGCACCAGAGCACTACCATCGTGGGCCACCAGTGGGGCCGGAATGTGGTCGACGTGGCAGGCGTGCCCCTCGAGTTAGGGGTGTCCCATGAGGTAGGGGTGTCCCATGAGGTCGCGGGGGTCGGCAAGGAGGTGGTTCGCAGCGAGGGGGCATTGAAGCACCTGTTGAGGATGTTAGAGTTGATCAGCTAGGTGACCTCCATGAGCCAGACCACTCTCACAGCAGCATGGCGTCATTCAGCCTTCAGCTTCAGCTCACTCCAAGGACTTCGCAGTTGACCCCGTCAGCTCTATTGTTGATCACGGGCACGGGCATTATGCGAAAGGATTGGGATCAGTATTTTCCTGACCTTCCAGGCCCATCGACCGTTGTTGATGATCGGCCGACACGAGATGTGGATAGTGGGCGCCGACTGAGTTATGGCTCATCATCGAGGGATGTTAGGGATCTTTCACAGGCGCAGGTGTGTTTTTATTACTATTACATTTAAATTTATTTTTATCTCATTGATTAACCATAAATATATTTATTTTGTTTTATTAAGGCTTCGTCCTCTCCCGTCACAGAGGCCACTTTATGCGATACTGACCTGGCTGCGCCGGATGATTATATTCAGTAGCCCAACGAGACCATGGTAAGACAATTTAAATTTTTGTGACTTAACACATACATTACAAGTATATATTTTCATATACTGACATATCCTATTATTATGTAGGTTACTGCTGGAAAGACGACCCCTTCTACCGAGTCTGCCAGCCCTACTGACGATCATGTTGCAGCACATTCTCCGATAAAGAGGCGACGTGATGAGGATGATCCTGATAGCATAGTCGGGCGGGATGGTATGCGCCTCAGGCCAACGGCTGCATTAAAGCATATAGGATGTGGGACGCATTGAGTGTTTTTGTATTTTATATACATATGACATTCAGTAAATAATTGCAACAATTTTTATTGTTTACATTATATGTGCATTATGTTTTTATTTCTCCGGCTCTTCATTATTTTAATACTACAACACAAACACAAACATAGCAACTTAACATAATTTAAATTCAGTACAACTAATAAAAATACATGACACGAAAAACATAAAGATAAAATACTACACTCAACATATACATGTGTTAGTTTAGTCACTACCGCCTATTATTCTCTGCTCCAACCACTTAAATTTCTCTTCCATTTTATTTTTTTCTTCTTCCGCCTCTTTTAGTTTCTCCTGCAATGCGGCAATGTCTCGTTGCATTTCAGAGATCTGGCGTTGGTATTCACTGTTCATATTCCAAACATACTGCAAATATGATTTATAGTATTCCTGGTTAATGGGTTCATCATACCATTCCTCAAACATACAATGATTTCCGTCATTGCTTTCAAACCTGTATAGACACATCCAGTATCTGCGCCCAACATTACCATCGGACTAATATGCCTTCATAATCGCACGTTTTCCACAATAGCACCTTGGTTGGTCATTGCGTCCAGACATTTGTTAATGCAAGAAAAATGAACAATATATGGAAAGTTTTGCTATTTGTTTTAGTTAAACACAGATAATAACTAAAATGCGCTAGTTAGGCAAGACAACCCACATAACGTAGTATTTCACCATGCTATGCTTCGCATGTTAAAGATTCTTTCGGGTACAATACAGCTTTTTCAGAAGATAACTTTTGCAGGCGAGCAGCTCTTCAGGTCGACAAGATAACACACATAACGTAGTATTTAACCGCGCTATGCTTCGCGTGTTAAAGATCTTTTCGGGTACAATACAGTGTTTTCAGAAGATAGCTTTTGCAGGCGAGCAACTTTTCAAGTTGACAATACAACACACATAACGAAGTATTTAACCGCGCTATGCTTCACGTGTTAACGATTCTTTCGGGTACAATACAGGTTTTCCAGAAGATAGCTTTTGCAGGCGAGCAGTCTTTCAGGTCGACAAGATAATTTATTTTTTAAAACAAAAATGGGTTTATGTTAGATTGTTGTACTGAAGTATTAATGTTAAATATCCTTGATAGTTGGGCACATTAGATGAACTTCCACCAAGAGCTGGATTACCACTGCCACCCAAATAAGCTGAAGGACATTTACAACAGTCGTGTCATGTTTGCGAGCATATTCCACATTTGCCCGTATAAACGGTATCACTAATATCCATTTGGTTCCGTATACGCGTTCTTTTTTGCACTTGTCACTGACACAAAAACTCCTTGTTACACACCATTTTAAATGGTTCTGGTGGCCAATAATGCTCAGCACCCACTGGCTGCAACTGCCCACTATAGGTGTTTGAGTATGCAGCAACACTATATTCTTTATCAACGTAGTTGGTTGGCCCAAAACCTGTATATTGAAAACACTTGATGGCATGTGAGCACGGCCTGTGGTAGATTGACCATTTTCCACAAGAGAATAACCTTCCGGATTCATTTACGGTGTGTATATTATTCCCCCGGTTGTGATGGATAGCGGTGCAAAATTCAAAAATATTTCGCTCGTTGCAATACTGCAAAAATGAATGCCAATGTTCTTGCTTCCTGTATTTCTCAAATCTTTTTATCGATATTGGCATAAATTCAACACCCATTTCCATCAATGACGATGCACCTGTAGCCCTTTCAACAAACCTCTCCGCCATCAGCTTGAATGGCATCCGCACTATGGCAATGACAGACATTCCTCGTGCAGACTTCAATAACCCGTTGAAAGACTCTGACACATTTGTAGTTAGAATTCCCCATCTTCTGCCACCATCCGCATGCAAATCCTTGTTGGGATATGCCTTCTGGAAATTGTCCTTTAGGTGCCTCACACATTAACGGTGGTGGACATACGGTTTCTTCCATGCACGCAAATTCTGTACAGAACTTAAAATACCAACATGTCGATCAGATATTAGACAAATACCTGAACGCTGTTTGATAACGTGCTCTTTAAAGTGGTTCCAAAATAGTGTCCACGTCTCTTAGCTTTTATTGGCACAAATAGCAAAAGCTAAGGGAAATATACTTCCATTAGCATCTACTACAACGGTGATTAATAACTTAATATCATACTTTCCATAGACATGAGTGTCGTCTATGGATATTACCGGCCGGCAATGCACAAAACCATCAATTGCTGTTTTAAATTCCCAGAACAAGTATCTGAATATATATTCTGGTATTCCTGGACTCTGCTCAAGCTTCCATTCAGCCACAGTCCCGAGATTAAAGTGTTGCAATGCGGCCATGTACCTGGATAGAGATGCAAATTACTTATCCCAGTTACCATAAACAATTTCCAACTCACGTTTGCGCCCGATAAATGCCTTTCTTTTGGTAATGGTACACCCATATTCTTGGTGGATGGATGTAATACACTTTTGATATTGTACCTTATGGACGCTTCAATGTGTGGAATCAAGATAAGAGAAATCAAGTCAACATCCAAGTTGAAGTGATTCCCACTGAATGTGTCCATTTCACAATTGTGGGTGCCAATGTATTTACCCACAACCTACATTTTTGTTTTCTTCTTCTTCGCACGCAGCATCCAATTACAATCCGTAAACCATCTACGGTAAACAACCTTGTATACATCCGAAGTTGGCTCCCATACTGTCATCTCACGACACTCTTTTACACTGTACATTTTCACCGCCCTTCTTAGGCGCGCTTTATCAAGAAAAAGCATGCCCTTTGACAGCACCGTTGGTCTAGACTCACCCCACATTGTTGTCCGAATTTCGTCAGTATCCCTTGTTAGGGAATCCACATCCGGCATACTTGATAAAATGATCAAGGTAGGGAATCTCCCTTGAATGAAACTGTATGTGGGACTCGTACATCTTGGTCTAACGGGGGGTAGAGCATGCTCCCTCATCAAATCAGGTCCAGCATTCTCTTCCGCCTCATAATCAACCTCATCGGGGAAGGGTGTGTCATCTCCGGACTCAACGACATTGTTGTCATAATCACTGTTCTCTTCCTGGATCTATACATCTTCCAGGTCCCGATTAAATATGTCGTCTTCGGGCAATTGAGTCATGACAGGACGTTCAAGTTTCTCGTTTTCACTGCACAACCAACAAAATAATGAGTTACTCAAATTGATAAATACTTTACATATAGCTATATCACTTCACTTACAAATCATAATGTGTTGACATCCCATAATGGGAATCATGTTGTTGGGGATGACTCCCGAGTGGACCACCATGATCTAACACACCAGAACTATGCTTATTCTAACTAGGCGTTGGTTCATAACTTGTAAAACTCATATCTGGCTGGTACCCCACGTGCAATATATGAGTGTTAATACAAATCAATACAGCAAAAATAAACATCGTAACACAAAAGAAAATTGAAGTTTACCACTCGTCTTATGGATCATGTAAAGTAGGAGAGAAATTATTTCCTCGCTCCTCATTCACTAGTGGAGATAAGTTTAGATGAGGCCAAACTCTTTCAGCCGGAACCTGTTCGGCTAAAACAGCTCCAAAATAACCACCCGATGACTGGGGGATATCCCTGCTTTGTGCAACCTTATTATTGCGAACGTCTTCAGCCTTGACGTACATTTCCAACATTTTTATCAAAAGGAATTCCCGATATTCATCCGGAGTCCTCAAAAAATCACTCAGAGTTTCATCATCCTCGATGTTAAACTCAGCATAACAAGCAATCCCTTGCGCAGTGACAGAATACGGATATTTTCCGATTACTTTAAGGTTCAACGAACGTTTGCTCATACTCATGTTTTTACATAACAATGATATCAATCTATCATACTCCATTGTAAGTCGTAACTTAATATGATACTGTGGAGATACACTATAGCTTACTGAGTTATTCGCCACCACAACCTTACCCCCCCCTGCACAATATAACAAAACCCTAATTCTTCTCTCTTCAAACATTATGAAAAAATGTAAAACAACTTAACGAAGAAATATTTAACAAGACTTGAGAATTTTTCTGAATGGAGTTTTACAAAATCCTTAACGTCTTTAAAAAAGGCAATGCCCAATCCGGGGGGTTGAATTTTTTGAGGTATAGCGCCTTAAATAAGGGCGTTATACCCATTTGAATTATTGTTATGTCAGTTAAGTACAGAATAATTATTGGTGGGCCCACTAATTATGTATAGCGCCTTAATAAATGGCGCTATACCTGCCCTTCTTTTCAAATTCAAGTATAGAGCCATTATAAAAGGCGTTATACCTTAACGGACTATGTATTTTGGTCACTAACGTTTTTTCCACCTATTTTTGTGTCTTGAGTCCAAATATGCATTATTTTGGTTCCGGGCTCCCCCCTTTATATAGTTGAGGAGTCCTACTTTAGGTACAATTATGTAAAATGTAAAAGATCTCTTGATTCATTGGTTGCTGGTTTCTTATTGATTCGCGCCAAGATTCCCGCTGTAATATCCGACCGCTCATGGATATTTCGGTCTTCTGTTGGTTATGCTAACAATGTTTCTTCGAGCTCAATCGGGGCTAAGGTCGAATCTCAGATTACTGACTTAATGTTATCGAAGACATGCATTCTGATCCACGGTTCTAGCTTGGTGGGACTCAGGGTGGATCTTCAGTCTTTGGTTGTCATGTTCCGAGCCTAACCTTCCATGTCGTAGGCGAGCTCGATTCTGACTGTATACACAAGTGTTAGGATCAAAATATTCATATGCAATGGATGCTCGAGCTACAGGTTACTGCTCTCCAGTGCAAGCGACACTGACCTATTATCACAAGTTAACTTGTTATGTGAATTTGGATCTGAAGTTGTAGAGGTTGTAAAGTCTTACTTCTTGGCCCAAATTATTAAGCGACATCAAAGTAGTGCATAACAGCACTTTGTATGAGATGATAGAGGCCATGAAATTGTTAGATTCTGGTGAGACAGACTTGTTAATAACAATAGAGCTGATGTCTCATAATATCCTAGATATATGGGATATAATTCGCTTTATAGATAACCAAAAATAATACTGGCTTACAAATTTAGTATCGTTTTATCCCTTGTTTGGTTACTAATCTGGGATAAGTTCTCCCAATATTAAAAATAGTGCCGAAATAACTTATACTCCCTCTGTTCCAGTTTTTGTGAACCTATTTCCTTTTTGGTCAGTTCCAAAAAGAATGACCCTTTTCTAAATTTGGAAACAATTTTGCTTAAACTTACAATTCGACCCTTAATGAAAAGCTTTTATAACCACACAAATACTCTGGGCCCCTTTTTGACTTGTTTAGGACCACAAATTCCAAAAGTCTTCATTTTTTCTTAAACTCTGTGCCCAATCAAACAGGTTCACATAAATTGGAATTGAGGAAGTACTTATTAGAAGGTGGAATAGTATGAGTCTGGAACCAAAGTGTGGATTGTTTGGACTCAAAGCACAAAAATAAGTGAAAAAAATAAAGGTTGACCCACAAAGAAACTCCTTCTACCTCGCGGCCGGTTGTCGAAGAGACCGCTTCACACACTTTTATCGAGGAACCAGCACCGAAACCTCCTCTAACAATATTCATCCCGGGGGGGTGCCCGGTCAATGCTGATTTTAAAGTCAAAAATCCCTCCTCTGTACCAGGTCGGTGTGGGGAGATCTCGAGGTATATCTGCTCGATCATCGAGGATATTCTCTCTGAAGTCAAGAAGGATTGTAATTGGGATGACAAACATGTGGTGGTTCCCGAACCTGATGAAGCCATCACCACTCATGACGAGGGTTTTTTTAAGTATTTACACTTATCCCTTCACGTTTGGCCCCTTGGACCTGATTATCATCGACTTTTGCAAACGATATGAGATAACCCTCGATCAAATCCACCCTTCTTTCTGGAGGATCGTAATCCTCCTCCACTTCTTTATAAGCAAGATCGAATGGTGCCCTTTCACCATCGACCACTTCATGCGTTTGTACAGTTCCCGGCTCTACCGAGGGGGACTGATCAAGCTCGCCTGTGGGTCCAGTAACTCCCTGTTCTCGAATCGAGGTTGGCTAGGCCGTTTCGTCCGAGTGAGGACCTAGGGCTTGATCCCGGCCGAGCACATGCCATTCCCCTAGAAGTGAAACATGTCACATAAGTATAATTTAGCTTCCAAAATTTTAATTTATTGCCTTTTTTCCTTCCTTCTTACCGGTGTTCTGTAGTGGTGCAGCTGTTGCTCGAGTGGGTCGAGGTCATCGTATCACATAGGCTCTATTCTGAGCGCTCGTGGCACGAGCTAATAAAGGGCCTATGGGAGGCCCATTCACATGGTGAGATCTTCTTCATGGTTAATAGTTGGTTTTCCTTATGCGAAATGCTCACTTGCTTTATTCCCTTTTGCAAGTTTATCCAAGGACGTCCAAATGAGGCCCTCATCTGGTAGCGATGATATCCCCATCGAGTCCTCTGCTCCGAGACAGGGTGAAGAGAAGAAAAGAAAAGGACCCCGAGCTCGTAGAAGAAAAAGCCAAAGAGAAGGCTAGTGCGTAAGTCCAAAGAAAGCACCTGCACTCGAGCACCACCTTTGGGTTCTCTCTATCAGCTGAGGGATGAACCCAAAGAAGAACAAGAGGAATAAATCTTCAATATGGTGGCTCGAGTGTCGACACGACTCAAAGGGAAAGGGGCCTCCAAACTAGAGGGAGACGAAGCCGATGTTCATCGAGCTAGGGAGGTCGAGTAGGAGACCGAGACCAAAGCTTCCCGGGGTGCCAAAGTAAGCTCTCAGTGTGATAGAGATCACCGAGCCACATTCGTTCACCGAGTCCATGTACAGTGAGGCTTATACGGTGAAAGAACGTCCCAATAAGGGAGTCCTCAGAGCGGACGATCCCTTCTGCCCCTTTTTTGATGGAGTGGACTCTACGGCCATGGAGGGTGTCACCAAGTTAGGTGGTTTAGAGATACCGAGGAAGAACCCATCTTCGGGAGAAAGTGGACCTTCCTCGAGTCCCAAAATAGTCAATCGATTCCCTACCCCGAGTGTGGATCCTGGCCGGAAACGATTCATCACTTTCTCCCTTCTGTAAGACTCCCGGGTCCTCTCCGCCCCCGTAGAGGTGGCTAGCTATCTTTGATGTCTAGTGACCGAGGTTGATCAGGCCAAGATAAATGAGGTGGATGCACCATGTCTGTTCAACGAAGCACAGCAGGCATTAAACCGGGTAACTTTAGATGTTCCTCAATGGTTCTCAATTTGTACTTAGGCTATTTTGCAGATAACTCTAACATTTCCTCTTTGTGTTTGAAGGCCTCGGTGCTTCACTTTCTCCGATACTGGGATGGGCTGAAACAGCTTGAGGCCGAGGTCCAAGGGCTCACTGAGAAGAGGGATTCCTACAAACTTCTTAGTGAGTAGCGTGAAGGGGAGGCCAAGAGCCTCCGAGCTGAGCTCGAGGTGGCTCAGAAGGAGCATGCCGATCTGGCCGAGCGGGTAAAGATATTTGAAGTTAGCGATGATGACATAGGCTTGGTAACTGACGATCGTAATCTGCAGGTCCAACAGAAAACTGACCAGGTTGCCCAACTTCCAATTGAGGTGGGCGTTATCAAGGCCGAGACCGATAAATTGAGGGGTAGGATGGATCGTCTGGCCTCGGAAAAGGAGGTTGTTCCGGAGCATCTGACTTCGGCTGAGGTCCAGCTTCGAGCAGCAAAGGAAAAGGCCAAGGTGCAGGCCAAAAAGGTCGAAGAGCTCTAGTCTCGGCTAAGGTCGGCTGCCTCTGATCGAAAAATTATGGCCAAGGAACTTAAAACGGCCAAGTCAGTGGCGACAGTGGTTAAAGACAATGCTGACGAGATGGTGGCCCAATATAAGGCCGATGCCGAGGCAGTCCAAGACCGATTGAAAGATATCATTGAATACGAGAAGTGGCAGTCTCGACGAGAGGCCCTCGAGGAGATTCATGCTCGGGGTTTCGATCTATCGGCCTAGATTGATACTGCTAAGGGGCTCGAGGCCGAGGCCGAGGCCAAGAATTGGCCTACCCCAAAGAAGAAGACTCCAAGGGTTCTGATGGAACCAGGGGCAAAGAAGACCAGACTGTCTAGATGCCTTTCTAAAATATTTTTGCATTTTTGTTTTTTGTACTCGTGTACTTTTGTATTTTAGTTAGGGCCATTTGGCCTTATAAAAATTGTATATAATATACAAGGCTTTGTTTTTTTCCTTCGACACTTTAAGAATCTCTTTCCTTTGCTTTATTCACTATATTTTGCAAAGATTGAAATGCCTCAGCATAAAATAGTTAAGCCATGTTCGGAGGTTCGAACAGGACTTGCCTTAGACATTATTTTGTATAAGGCATTGTGGGGGTTCGGTATGACCAAAAACTTTTTTCCCCAAAGTACTTATGATGTTTTAGATTTATAGTTTGCCGAAGGTAACCTTTAGAACCAGTTATAAAATTTTGAAGGCTTTGTTTTTTGTTACGGGTCTCAGACATCTTCGAACCATTTTAATATGGCCGTAACCTTTAATTCGGGTGTTGCCCAGTGGGCTTGTCACCCCGAGTTATCCAAGCTTCCCTCAGATAACAGTTTCTGAATGGGGATGGTCGTAGCCTTTATAGTTTGGGTATTGTTTAATAGGTCTTATGACGTCGGGCTTTCTCAGCACGAGCCGTCTGAGTTTGTTTTTGGACGGCAGTCCTTGATTGGGATCGATCGTATGAACCCGGGTAAAGGCGGCCCTTGGTATCGATACCTTTAAGGGATCAGATGTAGGAAATCCCTTAAGAGAAAAAAGAAAAAAAAGAAATTCTTAAGGGACAAGATATTTATCCGCAAGGTAGAAACTTCCTTTTGTGCGTAATAGTTACACATGTGTATAAGTTTTATGCCAGGGCTCGAGCAGTCTATGCAGGCACGGTTCATTTCACCATTTGGACCTTACAGTAAATCCTATAGACCGAGCCAAGATCATCATATCATAAAGTTTCCTTACTTGTAAAAGTTGTTATCCGAGGGTGTTGCCCCCAGCGTTCGGGGCCGAGCGTAGAGAGGCCTCGAATACTGTTGTCGTGATTTTCTATATCAGTTCGTAACTGGTCTTCAATTCTAAGTTAGCACGATTTACTGTTGCCTCATTAAAACCTTGCTGAAAAACCCATTTGGGACAAAACCGGTTCCACGGAAAAGGAATTCAACGCGTGCTTTCAGGCCTAATGATTGTATCGTTCTTTGATGATTGCATGCAAGTGTTAGTTCGTAATGTAAATAAAAAGGAAATGAATGGGATCGTACCTTAACAGTAGTATCGTTTCAAGTGAGTTATGTTCAAGTTGTTCGGTAGTTGCTCACCGTTCCTTGTTCCGAACATGTACGATCCTTTACCGGTGATCTCGATAATTTGATAAGGTTCTTCCCAGTTTGGCCCCAACTTTCCTTCGTTTGGGTTCCGGGTGTTCAGTGTTACCTTCCTCAACACTAAGTCCCCGATATTGAAGTGTCTAATGTTGACCCTTCGATTGTAATATCTCTCGATCCGCTATTTTTGGGTAGCCAATCGGACGAAATATGTTTGGATAATCCCTCACTACAGGAACTGACTCGACGACAGGAGTGTCAGCACTAACATCCCTCACATATGGCAGATATGTATCACATCCCTTCTCAACCATATGCTGGGCCTTTAGAAATGAGACAACCATGCTAGGAACATGATCTAAGGTACCTCTCCACTCTAGCTGCGGTAGACCTGGCATAGCCAACGTCACCGTCTTGGAGTGACAATCAAGGATAGCGTGATAGGGCGATAACCAGTCCATGCCCAAAATAACATCGAAATCCACCATACTGAGAAGAAATAAATCGGATCTAGTGTCAAACCCACTAAGAACAATCAAACACGACCGATACACATGGTCAACAACAATAGAATTACCCACGGGTGTATACACATAGACAAAAAAACTCAAAGAATTACGGGATACTCCCAAATATTGAGAAACATAAGATGGCACATAGGAATAAGTGGAGTCTGGATCAAATAAGACTGATGCATCTCTATGGCAGACCGAAACAATACATATGATGACAAAATCGGATGCAACTGCCTCCATCCTAGAAGGAAAGGCATAATATCTGGCCTGGCCTCCCCCTCTAGGGCGACTTCTACCTGTCCGACCTCCACCTCGAGCTGGCTGTGCAGGTGGAGTGGTAGCTGGTGCTGTAACCATAGCTTGAGGACCCGGTGGAGCACGCGGTGCCTGAGTGGTCAGTGGAGGTACATTCCTCCTAAGTCTGGGAAATCCCTCACCACATGACGAATGTCCCCACACTCAAAACAAGCTCTCGGAGGGCATGGATATTGTAGCTGGCTCGGGCCTGATCGACTGAACTGACCGCTGAAAGCACCCCATGCAGGAGGTGCACTAGACAATGGCAGTGCATTATAAGGAGCCTGGGGCCTAAGAGTGACAGGAGCACCGCTGGCGGCTGGAAGTGCTAAATGAACAGGGCAATCCACATAGTCCTTAACCTGACGAGCTGCAGGTGGGGAACGAGTAACACTATATGTGCCAGACTCTCGAGACTTCTTGGCCTCTCTCTCCTCCCTCTCCCAAGTCAACATACCCTCCAATCTCCTAGCAATCCCCACTACCTGCTGGTATGCGATGTCCATCTCCAACTCTCGGACATGCTGAATCTGATACTGGGTTGAGCCCCTCAATAAATTGACGAACCCTCTCCCGAACAGTGTCAACCATGGCTGGTGCATGCCTGGCCAAATCACTAAACTGGACCGCATACTCTGACACGATCATAGATCCCTGGCGCAACTGCTCAAACTCTGCTCGTCATGCATCTCTGAGATTCTGGGGTACGTACTCCCTCAAGAACATATCTGAGAACTGAGTCCAAGTGAGTAAAGCTGCCTCGGCCGGACTACCCAACTCATATGCTCGCCACTACTGATAGGTCGCTCCTCTAAGCTGGAACGTAGTGACAAAAACCCCACTAGACTCCGCAACACCCATAGTACGGAGGATACGATAGCACTCCTCAAGAAATCCCTGAGCATCCTCTGACTCCAAGCCACTGAAAGTAGGAGGGTGGTACTTCTTCTACCTATCGAGCCTAAACTGCTCACCTTCAGAAACTGCTGCCCTAACCTCAGGCTGAACTGGAGCTACCGGCTGCATCAGTATTACCTCAGGAACCAAGTCGACCTAGACCCGCTGCTTTGGGGTACGGGCGGTGGGAGTCTGTGCTCCTCCCCCATCCTGAGATGTGGCAGGAGAAAGTGGTATCAACCTTGCCTGAGCCAACATGCTCAGAAATTGGACGAGAGTCTCCTGAAGGGCTGGTGCAGTAACAGGCGTCTCAGGTGCCTGCCCTCCAACTGGAGCTACTGGTGGCTCCTCTCTAGCAGCTGTGCGGATGCTCTTGCTGCACCACGTGGACATTCTCGGGCTCTCGGCCTCTACCCCGGCCCCAGCCTCTCGTGGCTCTAGCAGGGGGCATGGGTATCTGGAAATTTGATCCAGTTGTACGTGTCCTCACCATGTGTGAGAGAATAGAAAGACAAAAACATACAATCAGAAGTCAAAATCTCGCACTATAAGGAATCAAAGAAGTGAAGCTCTTCCTAATAGTTCCATAGCCTCTCGAAGATAAGTACAGACATCTCCGTACCGGTCCGCGAGACTCTACTAAACCTATTTGTGACTCATAACACCTATGAACCTAGAGCTCTGATACCAACTTGTCGCGACCCCAATTTCGCTCTGTGGGATATCGTGACGGCACCTAGTCTCTAAGACTAAGTAAGCCTAAACAATATGCAGAAACATTAAATAAGAGATTAAAACTTGAACATCCCAAAAATTCCATAAAAGAAATCTACCAAAACTCAATACATAAAATCCCAAAACCTAGTGAGATATAAGTCACAAGCTTTAAGTACAGTACCGAATAATCATATACATCACTATCTATCAAAATATAAAGAAATAAGAGAAGAACAAAATAGAAGGGGACTCTGAGGCCTGCGGTTGCGGGCAGGTGTACCTTGAAGTCTCCAAGAAGCAACACAGCGTACTAATATCATGGCTGGTAAGATGCACTTAGATCTGCACAAAGACATGTGCAGAAGCATAGTATGAGTACACCACAACAGTACCCAGTAAGTCCCAAGCCTAACCTCGGTAGAGTAGTGGCGAGGTCAGGTCAGGGCCCTACTGGAAATAATAGGAAATAAGGCAAAAGATATGATAATATAATGAAATGACGTAGAAGTGAACAATGAGAAATTGTAGAAAGATCACAACACAACAAATAGAGGTAAACAACAGGGGAGCTCCCTAGGTACCTCCTCGTAGTCCCAAAAGTAAATGCACAATAGGGGCGCTCCCGAGGTACCGCCTCGTAGTCCCAAAGTAAATATGCAACATGGGCGCTCCCTCCGCCTTATAGTCCTAAAAGTAAATACACATCAAGGGCGCTCCCGCGGTACCGCCTCGTAGTCCCAACAATAGATAACCGATGGGACAATAAAATTACAGCAAGAAATCCTACAGTTAAAGACTGAATACAAGATCAAAGAAGTAGGAAATACAACTAAACATGTTGCACAAATTTCAAGTAAGAGGCACGTAGACATGCGACATTAGGCTAAACATGATGACTACACATGCTAGAGTAACTCAGTTAAGGAATAAAAAAGGAAACCACTTAGCAAGAACCAGATTTTTAACATTTAACCCGAGTACGCACTCGTCACCTCGCGTACACGGCCTTCACATATTGCAAATACCATAACAGTACCAAACCTAAGGGGAGTTTCCCCAACATAAGGTTAGATAAGTCACTTACCTTAAATCTCGCTCAATCAATCAATAAGACTGACTTTCCCTTGATTTTCTGACTTCGAACGGCCCAAATCTAGCCAAAAGCAATTACGTACTATAAATATAACTATAAGAAACTAATCTAAATAATAAAATTATGACTTTAACAAAGAATTAGAAAATGGCCTCAAAATGTCAACCCGAACCCACATCTCGAAATCGGGTAAAAGTTACAAAATACGAACACCCATCTAATATAAAGTTAACCTATACCAAAATCACTCAAATCCGATACAAAATCTCGATCAAAACCTCAAAATTCGGACTAAGGATTTTTCCACATTTTTCCCAAAATTTCCACCCAAATCCTTAATTAAATGAAGAAATTAATGATACAAAAACGAGTCAAGAATCCTTAACCAAATGTTTCCTCTGAAAATCTCTCAAATATTTTTCTCAATCCGAGCTCTATATCTCAAAATATGAAGAAAATGGCAAACCCTCGATTTTAAACCTTCTGCCCAGCACTTCCTCTTTTGTGAGACCTTAGCCGCATCTGCGGCTCCGCGCCTGCGGAATTTCCATCACAGGTGCTTCTATCACTTAGGCCATGAAAACTCGCTTCAGCGGCACCCTAAGTGCACCTGCGCTTGCACTTCTGCGAAGGGACAGTCGCATATGCGCTTCCGCTTCTGCGATCACCAGGCCTTCCTGGACTTTCCACTTCTGCGCTTCCCCAATCGCATGTGCGAGTACGCTTCTGCGGAACTCTGACTGCATCTACGGTCCTAGCTGGGTTGGCCACAAACCGCTTATGCGGCTCGAGGGCCGCTTCTATGGTTCCACACCTGCGGTCCAATGTGTGCAGGTGTGATTGCACCAGACACTGCCAAGCTTCAGCAATGCACCAAGTCTAATTTTGTTCCGGATTCAAATCGGGGCTCACGGGACTCCGTCCGAATATACCAACAAGTCCTAAAACATCATACAGACTTCGTCGAGCCTTTAAATCACATCAAACAACGCTAAAATACAAATTTCACATTGATTCAAGCCTAATGAACTTTAGAACTTCTAACTTCTATATCTGATGCCGAAACCTATCACATCAAGTCTGATTGACCTAAAATTTTGCACACAAGTCATAATTGACATTACGGACCTACTCCAACTTCTGAAATCGAAATTCGACCCTGATATCAATAAGTCCTCTCCCGGTCAAACTTTCCAAAAATCATCTAATTTTCCAACTTTCGCCAATTAACGTCGAAATGACCTACGGACCTCCAAATCAACATCCGAACATGCTCCTAAGACCAAAATTATCATACAGAGCTATTGAAACCTTCAAAACTCCATCCTAGAGTCATATTCACACAATTCAAATTACGGTTAATTTCTACGACTTAAACTTCCATTTTAGGTACAACGTGTCCCATTACACTTCAAAACCAAAAAACAACCCTCCCCGCAAGTTACGTAACCACAAAATAAAATAGAGGGAGAAATAAATTGGGGTTCGGGGATAATTCTCTCAAAACGACCGGCTGGGTCGTTACACATGTCTATAGGACTTAACGACTCTAATGGGTGTTAATTCTAAAACCTGTCTACTGCCTAATTTGTTGCGTGCATTTGCTGTTTATGTGTGGAGGTTAGCTTGAGCCTTTTATTGTCTTTATGTGAAGTCCTATATGTTTTGAGTGTGCGCTAGTTTTATCATTTTTGAGCATCCTAAGTAGAGTCTAGAACCCCCTAATAGTAGGTCCAAAGCCTCCTGGATCATAGGCATGGGACGTGTAGTGGACGCGTAGGACATGACCTAAAATTGAATTAGAGCGCCTTTAGGTAAATAACTTTAACATAGTAATCAGGTAGCAGGAGATGATAGTATGTGACCATTGAATAATATGAGGAACCACTAGCCAAAGGGAGTTATGAAGTATTATTTATGTTGCACGGGGTGATCCTTTAGGCTAAAAAACATAGGACTCCCCCCCTCCCCCCTTCTTTTATATGTTTATTGTTCATCAAATATAAACTAGTCAAGTTGTATTGTATAACCTCTAAAGACTTGCATTGATTATCTATATAGTCTAATTGTTGCTCGTGGGGGCACTAACTCAACTAAACCCAAATCGGAGCCCGTTTCGATTATTATGCATGAAGTTGCCGAGGCGAACAACCTGATCACATAAGAATAGTGATAATTAATACTGCCGAGGCGAACGACCCGATCACATAAGAATAGTGTTACCATCATACTGCTGAGGCGAATGGCCGGATCACATAAGAATAGTGTTACCATCATACTGCTGAGGCGAACGGCCCGATCCCATAAGAGTGGTGTTATCATACTGCCGAGGCAAACAACCTGATCCCATTAGAGTAGAGAAATTTACCTTGCTCGCGAAAGTACTTACGAGACGAGAAGACATGGATTTTTAGTAGTTTATCAAGTATTCCCCAGTTTTCTAAAATAAGAAGCTAAGTCGATAATTTCAATTTAAATCCCGAGTCTCAGCTCTAATCAAAACAATTAATACACATGATAGGCATAAACAGTACAATTAAAAGCATGATGTGAATCTAGGTCTACCCGGACGTATCATGAAATATAGATACGTACGGACTCTCTTCACCTTGTGTGTACGTAGCTCCCCACACAAGTAGCGCATAACAATAATATGCCTGAGGCGATAAGTTCCCTCTTACAAGGTTAGGCAAGAGACTTACCTCGGTTTCAAGTCTTCAATCCAGCTCTCCAACCTCCCTAGAACTCTCCAAACGACGCTAAAAACTCTGAAACTAATCAAAAGCCGTATAAACTAGTAAATATATGCTCAAAAGTTCATAATTTAGCTATTAGAGTAATTACCCAACTCAAATTGGAAGATTCCTAAAATTCACCCCCAGGCCCACGTGCCTGGATTCCGAAAATTTTTGAAGATGAATGTTACCCATGAACTCCTGAATTCAAATATATAATTTTCTCCCATTTCCATCACCAAATTCGTGATCAAATCCCAAATTTACCAAAACCCTAGGTTCTTCCCAAATCCCACAAGTTTTCACAATTGTTTCATGTTTAATCTACCAAAAATCCGCATAATTAACTTGAAAATAGGTGGGAGTTACTTACCTTAGGATGTTGATGAGAATCTCCTCTTAAATTTTCTCTCAAAATCGCCCAAGACCAAATGAAATGTGAGGAAAAATGGCCTAAGTCTCAGATTAAAAGGCCTCACTGCCAGCAATTTCAGCTTCTGCGGACCTTGGGTCGCACCTGCGAAAATTCTATCGCAGATGTGGTTCTCACCGTGTTTGCCAAGTCCACTTCTGCGGAGAAGCGTGCTCACCTACGTATCTTCTTCTGCGAAAATTTTCCGCATATGCACACTCATGCCAACGGAAAAACTCCCACTCCTGCGCCCTCAGGCCTTCTTGGCCTAGCCCGCACCTGCGATTGCTTGCCTCGCACCTGCGAGCTCGCAGGTGCGGTAGATACACCGCTTCTGTGACCACTGGCCAACCTACTCCAGGACTCTCCTGCGATCAATGGGACGCTTCTGCGAGCTCGCACCTGCGGCAAATTCCACGCAGGTGCGAACGCACCAGACCTGAAGCCACGAGTAGTCCCCCATGATCAAAACTAAGTCTGATTCCAATCCTTTTGGCATACGGGACCCCCGGGACCCCATCCAATTACACTCACGCATCCAATAACATAAAATGAACTGGATCGCGCAATCAAAATACCAAAACAACATCTAGAGTAATGAATCAGACGCCAAAACGCATGAATTCGACATGAAATTCAAAAGCTTCTAAAAATACTTTCGAGCATCCAATTCCTATCAAATCAACTCGGAATGACGCCAAATTTTGCGTGCAAGTCATAAATCACCATACGAAACTATTTTCAAGCTCGAATCCCAAACAAATCTCGATAATACCAAAGTCTACT
Organism: Nicotiana otophora; assembly: GCA_000715115.1. Classification (NCBI taxonomy): domain Eukaryota; kingdom Viridiplantae; phylum Streptophyta; class Magnoliopsida; order Solanales; family Solanaceae; genus Nicotiana; species Nicotiana otophora. The sequence continues at coordinate 17,951 of AWOL01S0163319.1, read as the reverse complement.
CCAAATTAAACTTCAAGAACTTGAAAAAAAACCTTCAATGTACCAACTTTCAATATTAAGCGTTGAAATGCTCCCAGGTCATCTGAAACCCGATCCGAACACATGCCCAAGTCCAAAATTATCATACAAACCTATTGGGACCATCAAATCCTGGTTCCGATGTCGTTTACTCAAAACGTTGACTCAAGTCATATTTAACCATTATAGGTTATTATTAAGGAACTAAGTGTTCTGATTTCAACCCGAACCCTTCTAAACCTAAACCAACCATCCCCGCAGGTCATAAAACAGTAAAAGCATATACGGAGAGTCTTAATTATGGAAACGTGAATCTAGAAAGCAAAATGATTGGTTGGGTCGTTAAATTACCACTAAGCATTAGATTTGATTCAAGTCATTAAAGGAAAAAAATTGAATAACAACTACCTTCTTTTTCTTTTCTTTTTTTGACGAAAAGAACTACTACTATATATTCTTCTTTTTATTTCTGATCAATTACTATTTATTATTCTAAAAGTGAAGATAGACGAGGAATCGGGATTAAAATAAATTTATATACGAGAGAATTAACTTCTATTTATTAATCAATAGATTTTTTATAGGATGAAAGATGATGAATTCATTAGTGATATAAAATATTTATTTTAACAACAACAACTGAGACTAAACAAATTATTGGTCAATCAAAAAACACAGCAATTGGTAAATGACATTGGACAACTATAATTACAGATTTATTAGTTTTAAAATTGCACTAATCAACGAACTCACAAAGTCTACAAGCAAATTAAATTTAGTTTAAGATGACTAAATCTGGTTGACGGAATTACATTTTCTAATATTTGAAGGCAGTAAATTTTATTTGACATAACAGGAAGAAGCGGAAAAAAAGTTTAGTTCCTTTTACTTGGTGATTTAAACCGTTACGCATGACATTACTCAAATAGATAGTTGCCTAACTCAAAAAATTTAAACCCTCTATCAAAATTATTTAATGTCCCAAGTCGAAACCTATTAATGACATGTTGGTAAATTTGTAATTCGATAAAAATATTATATTGCAAAAGTATTATCATTTAATTATATTTTAAATATTTAGGACTTTAAAATTAACAAAACTTTTCTATGTTAAATTTCAGATTGCATTTTCTAAATCCTTCAAATATTGAATTTTATTGGATAAAAACATTATTATATTTAAACATTAAAAATTTGGGATGAGCTAATTTTAAAATTTTTAACCAAGAAAAAATATTTTCTCTAATATTGAGAATATATTATTATTTTTTGAACTAACTTAACAAAATAAGTCTTTGAATCGATTAATTTGTTAAAGAATCAAATTCAATTATTTACAAATTCATCATATAAGTAATTATAAAACTTTTAGCATACATAAATATTTTTTCATAAGAAGAGCATTCAATGTAAAAGAAATAAAGAAAATAGAGAAAAATCAATTGCAGTATAGTATTGAGAGTCAAGTTGTTAAAAAATGCAAACTTAAATAATAAAAATGAAATAGTAAAAGTAATATATTCTAAATAAGTTATAATTATTATTATTATTTTTTGCATTCGTCCAACAAATAATAGGTTCCTATATTTCTTTTATATCGAGTTCTTTTTGTAAAATATTTTGGTCGTTTGTAGACAACATCACTTTGTTTTAGGAATTATAGAGCCACCCTTTCAAGTATATATTATTTTTAATTTTTAATTTTTATTTTCAACTTTTATACACTATTTAATAACATTTATATAATTTGTAAAAGTTACGTACTCACTAATATGAGGTACACGCGCAAAGCACTTACCCTAAATCTATCTTATTATAAAATTGGGAAGGTCCTAACTTAAAAATTAAATTACTAATTTACCCTTAACCTATTAAATTGAACAAACAAAAAGTCTAAAATACCATACGCCTGTTCGAAGAGTCTTCCTTCTAACAATCACCATCCTGAACTGTTGCACCGTTTTATTTCATTGTTTATAAAGTCAGAAGCCGATAGCACTTTTCCCTCAATCTTGGATCTTCTCTTACCTCTTATTCACCAAACTGTCATATTTTTTATTAATTATCTTCTTCTCATAGTTTTCCCCAATTTTATTTGATGGTAAGATCTTTGTTGTTGCTACTATTCCCTCCATCTATTTTCCGGTTCAATCCTTAACGATATCTATCTCCGCCGAAGTCGGATTGTAAGTTCATTCTATTTACATAGCAGAAAACTTTTATATATGTACAAACTTAGTTATAATTCGAAGATGAATAAAGTTTAAATGACTTTGAATGTTTTCGGCCTGATTAGAGTTTAATTGAGTTTGGATTTTATGTCCTTAATTTTTCTATCTTTCTCTGTTGCCTTTGATTTTATGATGTTATTTATGTAATTTGTGAATGTAATTTCTAGAGAGTGCTTCCTAATCTTAATGTGTCTGTGATCAATGCGTTTGCAGTGTTCTTACAATTTCTAATACATTATAATTTTATTTGATGTTTTTGTGTTATTCTCATCACTTCTTCAGAAAATAAAAAATATCTAAAAAGATAAGTGGAGAACATCTATTAAGAAAGAAAATAGCCAGTAGCGAATGGTTGCGCCATTTTATTAGGTAAATTTTATTATGTTTTTGTTCTACTGCTTGAACTTGTGTCACGAACATGCATTGCTAAGCAGATAATTCAATTTTTATTTAGAAGCTTCTACATGCAAGTGTTATAGCAATGACTCAACATTTCACTTGAAGGAAGAGAACAAAAATTGTAGCGGCGTCGTGTATTTAATTAACAAACTATGTCTATAAATCTCTTTATGTTGTTATGTTTTTCATTTCTGATCCAAATGGTTAGCATGGTAACTCTAAACCAAGAAAATTCAGATTTTGATGTGTTTATGGAGAAGAAAAAAACTTGCCGTCAAAATTTCTTAGCGATAATTGTGGAATCAAACTATTCATTCGAGTTTAGCAAGCTCGTCCATTTTATGTTTAGTCGTTAAAAGTATATTTTCTACTCAATTTCCATGATATTTGCACTCTCCATAAATATTGTTTGTGTGCTTATCACTCTTGCGGGGGAGAAAAATGTATTAGATCTATTAGGAATGTCTCTTAACTTTTGTATTGGTGTTTATATAACCATCATGCGAGGCCTATGACTACCAGTCAAGAGAAATTCTCTTGTCCTTAAAATTCCATTCTCTTATTTTTGTTCTTTCAGTTATAACTTTTCAAGAGAATTCGAACGTGATATTAACTTCGTATCACCATCACTTAGAAACCATCACATAATAATTGATTCCTTGATCACCAAGATTATGCTTCTGTCACACCCTTTTTTAGCCCCAAAAAGATATATATAAATTGTTGTGGGTTAAAGAGTTTTTCCGTGACAAACTTGAATAGGGGTTGCTTTATTTACAACATCGCTACTTGAAATTGATTTTTGGGTTTTTCAAATCACATTTTAATTGAATCTCTAGTCAAAGAAAGGTTTGACTCTTTGGTCTGCAAAAATAAAATTCGGGTAAGGAATTCTATTGACTGGGGAGAAGGTGTAAGGCATTCCCCGACTCTCGTGGTTCTAGCACGGTCGCTTTTATTGACTAAAAGTGGCCTGAATTAATTTTGGACAAACTGTGTTTTAATGGATTTCCACATTTTATCTATCCGCTTTTATTTAAAAATATTAAAGAATGATATAAATAATATTAAATTGTCCTAACCGCACCACGCAAGCGAATGTGCGACCGAGACGAATTGTATTAATTTTTTCATAACCGTGCTACGCAAGCGAATCCACAGTCATGACAAATGGTTATTAGCCCGTTATTACTTTTGGAAAAACTACAACATTTGAGAAAATTAATATTGGAATTTATTTTTAAGAAGTCAACTATCGCGCTACGCAAGAGAATCCGCGATTATAACAAGGTATCAATTAAATTAAAACTAGTAGCTATGGTATGAGATTATTGAATTAAATTATTGAATGTTAATATCACGCTACGCAAGCGAGTCTGTGAATGAAAAAGTTAAAGCGCACTGTCACGACTCCAAATCCTCTCTGTAGGATGTCGTGACGGCACCTAGTCTCTAATACTAGATAAGCCGAACAAACATGCGGGATAACTGAATAATAATTTAAATCTCAAGACATCAACAACTATATGAATAAAATCTGCAACTCAGCATGTACATCTTCCAAAACCTGGTGTAAATACAAGTCACAAGCTCTAGATATAGTACTGAACACTCCTATACATCACTGTTTATAAAGATATAAAGAAATAAGAAAAGAACGGGATAGAAGGGGACTCCAAGGCATGCTGGCGCGGGCAGATATACCTTAAAGTTTCGAATAAGCAAGCCACACAACGCTCTAATACCGAGGCTGATAGGATGTACCTGGATCTGTACAAAACATGTGCAGAAGCATAGTATGAGTACACCACAACAGTACCCAATAAATGCCAATCCTAACCTCGGTAAAGTAGTAACGAGGTTAGGTCAAGGCTCTACTGGAGATGATAAGAAATAAGACAGAAGATATAATGATATAATAAAAATGACAGGGAAGTGAACAATAAAGAATTTACGGGAATTAACAACACGGAATCAAGGAAAAGCTAATAAAACACGAAAAGAAAACAAGATTTTACATATTACGGAAACAAGAACCAAACAATACAGCAAATAAAGAAGAGCAACAGGGGCTCTCCTGAGGTACCACCTCATAGTTTCATATGGTAAAAAGAAATCACAGTCTTTCCTTATATCACCGCGGGAGCCTTTATATTTGGTTTTGAAAATTATTTTCCCGAAATAACATCCCGCGTTTTAGCCCACCTTATCACACTGCATGGCTTCTAGTAGTTCTCCTACTAGCCATGCGTATCAAGCACACCTTATCTCACCGCATGCGTATCAATAATCACTATGGCACGGCAGAAACCTCGTGCAAACAATAACAACCGCACGGCAGAAACCTCATGCAAACAACCAAACAATCACTTCAACAATAACACGAAAGCCAAAATACAATGGCTAAATAAATAATATTTCACAACTTACGCCTTACCTCAAAAGAACCACGGCCTTACAATTCAACACCACACTCAACAGCAAGATATTTCAAGGATAACAATTTTAAGTAAGGAATTCTACAGCTAAGTAATGAATACGGAAATCAAGAAAAGCAAGTAATTTAACTAAACATGTGATATAAGTTACAAATAGGAGATAAGCCAAGTGGACATGTGAATTTAGGCTAAACATGATGATTACAACATGCTAAAGTAACTCAATTAAGACATGAAAGGGAAACTACGTAGCTAAAATCGGAATTTCAATATTTAGCCGTATCGCCACAGTACCAAATCCTAAGGGAAATTTCTCTCACACAACGTTAGATAAGTCACTTACCTCAAACCACGCTCAATCAATCGATTAGAAGGCCTTTCCCTCGATTTTTCAACTCCGAACGGCTCGAATCTAGCGAAAATAATTTCATACTATAAATATAACTATAGGAAACTAATTTAAATAATAAAATAATGATTTTAGCTAAGAATTGAGAAGTCGCTCCAAAAAGTGGACCCAGGCCCGCATCTCGGAACCCGGCAAAAATTACAAAAACTAAACACCCATTCGATATCGAGTCCAACCATATAAATATTACGCAAATCCGATACCAAAATCTCACTCAAATCCCCAAAATTCGGCCTAAGAACTTTCCTCCATTTTCCCCCAATTTTTCAATCTAAATCGCTAATTAAATGATGAAATCAAAGATACAATTATGGAATTTAACCAAAACTAAGCAAGAATCACTTACCCCAATCACTCCCTTGAAAATTTCTCCAAGAATCGCCTCCAACCGAGCTACCAAAATCAAATTTGTGATATGAACTCAAACCCTCATTTGTTTTTTAATATTTAAGTCTGCCCAGATATCCTTAATCGCGATCGCAGAAATTTCCTCGCGATTGCGAAGCGCAACTTAGCTGCCTAGAATTTTAATCCTACGTGAACGTGAAGAACTGATTCCTCAACCTACACGATCACATCTCTCTTCACGCGATCGCGAAGAAAATAGCGTGACCTCAGCTGCTGCTTCACTTCCTCTTCGCGAACGCGGCCTAGCCCACGCGTTCGCGATGCACTGACTCCTCTAGCTTACGCAATCGCATTATACAATTGGTGATCGCATAGAACAAAATACCTCAGCTTCCCCAATTAGCCTACGCAATGGTGGACCTTCCCACGCGATCGCGTACAAGGAAACCAAACACGGACACCAGAAAACTTCAACACTTCTCTAAGTCCAAAAAATTAATCCGTCAACTATCCACCACTCAATCGATGCCCTTGGTATCGCAACCAAACATACCAACAAATCCTAAAATACGATACAAACTTAGTCGAGGCCTTAAATCATATCCAACAACCTCAAAAACATGAATCGCACCCTTATTCAAGCCTAATGAACTTATAAACCTTTAACTTCTACATTTGATGCCGAACCCTATCAAATCAAGTCCGATTGATCTCAAATTTTGTACACATATCATAAATGACATTACGGACATACCCCAACTTTCGGAATGGAAATCCAACCCCGATATCAAAACGTCCACTCCCCGTCAAACTCTCCAAAATCTTCCAACTTTCCAATTTTCGCCAATTAACACCCAAAATGATTGACGGACCTCCAAATCAACATCCGGACAAGCGCCTAAGACCAAAATTACCCCACAGAGCTATTGGAACCGCCAAAACTCTATTCCAGAGTCGTCTTCACACAAGTCAAACTACGGTCAACTCCTACTACTTAAACTTCTAATTTAGGGACTATGTGTCCCATTCCACTCTGAAACTCTCCCGAACCTGACACCAAGCACCCCGGAAAATCACATAACTACAAAATGAAATAGAGGGAGCAATAATTAGGGGATCGGGGCTAATACTCTCTAAACGACCGGCCAGGTCGTTACATCCTCCCCCTCTTAAAACAAACGTTAGTCCTCGAACGAGTATAGAGACATATCTGAAGTGGTGAAAAGATGAGGATAACGGCTACGCATATCATGCTCAGTCTCCCAAGTCGTATCCTTGACTGGCTGACCCCTCCATTGGACCTTAACTGAAGCAATATTTCTTAACTTTCGAACCTGTCTGTCCAAAATGGCCACCGTCTCCTCAATATAAGACAAATCCTTGTCCAACCGGACTAAGATGAAGTCTAACACGTGTGACGGATCATCATAATACTTTCAGAGCATAGAAACATAGAACACTAGATGAATTGTAGCTAGACTAAGTGGTAGTGCAAGTATGTAGGCCACCTCTCCAACCCTCTCAAGAATCTCAAAAGGTTTGATATACCTAGGGCTCAACTTGCCCTTCTTCCCGAACCGCATAACATCCTTCATGGGCGAAACCCAGAGCAACACCTACTCCCCAACCATTAATGCAACGTCGCGAACCTTCCGATCCGCATAACTCTTACGTCTGGATTGGGCTGTACGAAGTCGATCCTAAATCAATTTAACCTTTTCCAAAGCATCCTGAACCAAGTCTGTACCCAATAGACTAGCCTCACCAGGCTCAAACCAACCCACCGGAGACCGGCATTGCCTGCCATACAAAGCCTCATACGGGGCCATCTGAATGCTCGGCTGATAACTGTTGTTGTAGGCAAACTCCATAAGTAGCAAGAACTGATCCCAAGAACCCCCAAACTCCATCACACACGCACGAAGCATATCCTACAATATCTGAATAATGTGCTCAGACTGTCCGCCTGTTTGCGGGTGAAATGATATACTCAACTACACCCGAGTACCTAAATCATGATGTACTGCTCTTCAGAACCGCGATGTAAACTGCATACCCCGGTCAGAGATGATAGATACCGGCATGCCATGAAGCTTGACAATCTCGCGAATATAAACATGAGCCAGCTGCTCCGAAGAGTAAGTAGTCACTACTGGAATGAAATGACTGACTTGGTAAATCTATCCACAATTACCCAAACTGCATCGAACTTCCTCTAAGCCCGTGGGAGCCCAACAACAAAATCCATAGTAATCTGCTCCCATTTCCACTCCGGAATTTCTAGCTTCTGAAGCAATCCTCCTGGTCGTTGATGCTCATACTTCACTTGCTGACAATTTAGGCACTGAGATACATACTCCACTATGTCCTTTTTCATTCTCCTCCACTAATAATGATGCCTCAGTTCTTGATACATCTTCACGGAACTTGGATGAATGGAGTACCGCAAACTGTGAGCCTCCTAGAGAATCAACTCATGCAAGCCATCTACATTGGGCAAACATAGCCTGCCCTGCATCCATAATACACCGTCATCCCCAATAGTGACCTCCTTGGCATCGCCGTGCTGAACAGTGTCCTTAAGGAGAAGTAGATGGGGGTCGTCATACTGACGCTCTATGATATGATCATAAAGAGAATACCGAGAAACCACACAAGCCAAAACTCAGCTCGGCTCAGAAACATCCAATCTAACAAACTGGTTGGCCAAGTCCTGTACATCCAAGGCTAATGGCCTCTCTGCTACCGGTAAATATGTTAAGCTGTCCAAAACTCTCTACCTTGCGACTCAAGGCATCGGCCACCATATTGGCCTTCCCGGGAGGATATAAAATGGTGATATCATAGTCCTTAAGCAACTCTAACCACCTCCGCTGCCGCAAGTTAATATCCTTCTATTTGAATAGATGTTGTAAACTCCGATGGTCGGTGTAGACCTCACATGGGACACCGTACAAATAGTGTCGCCAAATCTTCAAGGCATGAACAATAGCTGCTAACTCGAGGTCATGGACAGGATAGTTCTTATAATGTACCTTAAGCTATCTAGATGGTAGGCAATCACCCTACCGCCCTGCATTAACAACACGCCTAGACCAATACGCGACGCATCGCAGTATACAGTATAAGACCCCGAACCCGAAGGCAACACCAATACTGGAATGTGGTAAAAGCTGTCTTGAGCTTTTGAAAGCTTTCCTCACACTCCTCAGTCCACCTCAACGGAGCACCCTTCTGGGTCAATCTGGTCATAGATGCTGCAATAGATGAGAAATCCTCTATAAATCTACGGTAATACCCCACCAAACCAAGAAAACTTCGGATCTCCGTAGCTGAAGATGGTCTGGTCCAACTCTGCACTGCTTCAATCTTCTTCAGATCCACCTTGATCCCCTCACTCGATACTACATGACCCAAACATGCCACTGAATCTAGCCAGAATTCACACTTCGAAAATTTTGCATATAACTTCTTTTCTCTCAAGGTCTGAAGCACAGTCCTCAAGTGCTGCTCAAGATCCTCCCGACTCCAGGAATACACCAGAATGTCACCAATAAACATAATGATGAATGAGTCAAGATAGGGATGAAATACATTGTTCATTAGGTGCATGAATGATGCTGGGGCGTTGGTTAGCCCAAAAGACATCACAAAGGACTCGTAATGTCCATACCGAGTCCTGAAGGTAGTCTTCGGGATATCTGTCTCCCAAATCTTCAACTGATGATAGCCTGAACGCACGTCGATATTAGAGAACACTCTAGCACCCTGAAGCTAATCAAATAGGTCATCAATACGTGGCAATGGATACATGTTCTTTACTATAACCTTGTTCAACTGGCGATAATTAATGCATATGCACAGAGAATTATTCTTTTTCTTTAAAACAAGACCGGAGCACCCTAAGGCGACACACTGGGCCGAATGAAGCCCTTATCAAGCAACTCTTGCAACTGCTCCTTTAACTCTTTCAACTCTGTTGGGGCCATACGATAGGGTGGAACGAAAATGGGCTGAGTCCCCGATAACAAATCAATGCCAAAATCTACATCCCTATCGGGCGGCATGCCTGGAAGATCCGCCGGAAATACCTCTGGATAATCCCTCACTATCGAAACTGACTCCACGGTATGAGTATCAATACTGACATCTCTCACATTTGCTATATACGCATCACAGCCCTTCTCAACCATCCGCTAAGTCTTTAAAATAAAATAACCATGCTAGGAACATAATCTAAAGTACATCTCCACTCTAACCGCGGTAGACCTAGCATAACCAATGTCACTGTCGTGGATCAAATCAAGGATAGCATGATATGGCAAAAACCAGTCCATGCCCAAATAACATCAAAATCTACCATACTGAGCAAAAATAAATCGGCTCTTGTCTCAAAACCACTAAGAACAACCAAACGCGGCCGATACACATGGTCAACGATAATAGAATCTCCCACAGGTGTTGACACACAGACATGAGAACTCGAAGAATCACGGGATACACCTAAATACGGAGCAAAATAAGATCACACATAGGAATAAGTAGAGCTTGGATCAAATAAGATTGATGCATCTCTATGACAGACCGGAACAATACATGTGATGACTGAGCCGGAAGCAACTGCCTTCGTCCTAGTAGGAAGAGCATAATATCTGGCCTGGCCTCCCCCTCTAGGGCAATCTCTACCTTCCCGACCTCCACCTCTAGCTGGTTGTGCAGGTGGGGTGGCAGCTGGTGCGATGACCATGGACTGAGAAGCCTGAGGACACGGTGGAATATGCGGAGCCTGAGTAGTCTGTGAAGGTGCACCCCTCCTGAATCTGGGGCAATCCCTCACCATATGACAAGGGTCACTACACTCAAAACAAGCTCTCGGAGGATGTGGCTGTTGAGGCTGGCTCGGGCCTGATCGGCTGGACTGACCACTAAAAGCACCCCGTGTAGGAGGTGCACTAGATAATGGCGGTGCATAATAGGGAGCTTGAGGCCTAGGAGTGGCCGGAATACTGTTGGAAGCTGGAAGTGCTGAATGAACAGTGCAACTCACATAGCCCCTACCATGATGAGCTGTAGCTGGGGCACGGGTACCACTATATGTGCCAGACTCTCGAAACCTCTTGGCCTCCCTCTCCTTTCTCTCCAGGGTCAGCATACCCTCCAATCTCCTAGCGATCCTCACTACCTGCTGGTATGCGATGTCCATCTCCAACTCTCGGGCCATGCTAAATCTGATACTGGGGTTGAGCGCCTCAATAAATCGACGTGCCCGCTCTCTAACAGTAGCAACCAAGTCTGGTTCATGCCTAGCCAAATCACTGAACCAGACCGCATACTCCGATACGATCACAGAACCCTGGCGCAACTACTCAAACTCTGTGCGCCATGCATCTCTGAGACTCTGGGGAACATACTCCCTCAAGAACATATCTGAGAACTGAGTCTAAGTGAGTGAAGCTGCATCAGCCGGACTACCTAACTCATATTCTCGCCACAACTGATAGGTCGCTCCCTTAATCTGGAACATAGTGAAAGCAACCCCACTAGAATCAGCAATACCCATTGTATGGAGGATACAGTGGCACTCCTCAAGAAAACCTTGGGCATCCTCTGACGCCACGAAACTGAAAATAAGAGGGTGGTACTTCTTGTATCTCTCAAGCCTGAGCTTCTCCCCTGAAAATCTACTGCCCTAACCTCGGGTTGAACTGGGGCTACCGGTTGTACTGGTATAACCTCTAGGATCTGGTCAACCTGAACCCACTACTTTGGGGTACGGGCGGCAGGAGTCTGTGCTCCTCCCCCGGCCTGAGATGTGGCAGGAGCAAGTGGGATCAACTTTGCCTGAGCTAAAGTGTCAAGCATGCTCAGGAACTGGGCGAGAGTCTCCTGGAGGGATGGTGTCGTAGCAGGCGTCTCAGGTTCCTGCCCTCCGACTGGAACTACAAATGGCTCCTCTATAGAAGCTCGTGTGGGTGCTCTGGCTACACCACGTGGACGTCCTCGGCCTCTACCCCGGCCCCGGCCCTGGCCTCTTGCAGCTCTAGCAGGTGGCGCGGGTCTCTGGTCATCTAATCCAATTGTACGTGTCCTCACCATCTTTGAGAGAATAGAAAGATAGAAATTTAGAATCTGAAGTCAAAGCTTTCGCACGATAAGGAATCAAAGAAGTGAAGCTTTTCCTAACAGTTCCATAGCCTCCCGAAGATAAGTACAGATGTCTCCGTACCGATCAGCAAGACTCTACTAAACCTGCTTGTGACTCATAACACCTATGAACCTAGAGCTCCGATACCAACTTGTCATGCCCCAAATCCCCTTTGTAGGATGTTGTGACGGCACCTAGTCTCTAAGACTAGGTAAGCCTAACAAACATGCGGGATAACTGAATAATAATTTAAATCTCAAGACATCAACAACTATATGAATAAAATCTGCAACTCAACATGTACATCTCCCAAAACCCGGTGTAAATACAAGTCACAAGCTATAGATACAACACTGAACACTCTAATACATCACTGTCTATAAAGATGTAAATAAATAAGAAAACAACAGGATAGAAGGGGACTCCGAGGCCTGCGAGGGCAGGCAGGTGTACCTTAAAGTCTCCAATAAGCAAGCCACATAACGCTCTAACACCGAGGCTGATAGGATGTACCTAGATCTGCACAAAACATATGCAGAAGCATAGTATGAATACACTACAACGGTACCCAGTAAGTGCCAAGCCTAACATCGGTAGAGTAGTGATGAGGTTAGGTTAAGGCCCTACTGAGGATAATAAAAAACAAGACAGAAGATATAATAATATAATGAAAATAACAAGGAAGTGAACAATAAAGAATTTACGGGAATTAACAACACGGAATCAAGGAAAAGCTAATACAACACGATCGGAAAACAAGAATTTTACATGTTAAGGAAACAAAAACCAAACAATACAGCAAATAAAGAAGAGCAACAGGGGCACTCCTAAGGTACCGCTTTGTAGTCCCAAAAAGTAAAAAGAAATCACAGTCTTTCCTTATATCACAGCGGGAGCCTTTATATTTGGTTATGAAATTCATTTTCCCGGAATAGCATCCCGCATTTTAGCCCACCTCATCACACCGCATGATTTTTAGTAGTTCCCCTACTAGCCACGCATATCAAGCCCACCTTATCTCACTGCATCCGTTTCAACACCCAGATCTTATACTATCGTATGTGTGTCAATAATCAGAACGGCATGGCAGAAACCTCGTCAAACAATAACAACTACACGGCAAAAACCTCGTGCAACAATAACAACTACACAGCAGAAATCACATGCAAACAACCAAAAAATCACCTCAACAATAAAACGAAATCCAAAACACAACAAGTAAATAAATGATATTTCACAACCTACGCCTTACCTCAAAAGAACCACGACCATGCAATTCAACACCAAACTCAACAGCAAGATATTTCAAGGATAGCAATATTAAGTAAGGAATTTCACAGTTAAGTAATGAATACAGAAATCAAGAAAAGCAAGTAATTCAACTAAACTTGTGATACAAGTTGCAAATAGGAGATAAGACAAGTGGACATATTAATTTAGGCTAAACATGATGACTACAACATGCTAAAGTAACTCAATTGAGGCATGAAAGGGAAACTACGTAGCTAAAATCGGAATTTCAACATTTAGCCCGTGTACGCACTCGTCACCTTGTGTACACATCCTTGACACATCATAAATTATCGCCACAGTACCAAATCCTAAGGGAAATTTCTCCCACACAAGGTTAGACAAGTCACTTACGTCAAACCACACTCAATCAATCGATTAGAAAGCTTTTTCCTTGATTTTCCAACTCCGAACATCTCGAATCTAGCCAAAATAATTTCATACTATAAATATAACTATAGAAAACTAATTTAAATAATGAAATAATGATCTTAGCTAAGAATTGAAAAATCGCTCCAAAAGGTTGACCTGGGCCCGCGTCTCGGAACCGGCCAAAATTACAAAAACCAAACACCCATTCGATATTGAGTTCAACTATAAACAAATTACGCAAATACGATACCAAAATCTCGCTCAAATCCCCAAAATTCGCCCTAAGAACTTTCCTCATTTTCCCCTAATCTTGCAACCCAAATCGCTAATTAAATGATGAAATCAAATATAAAATTATGGAATTTAACCAAAACTAAGTAAGAATCACTTACCCCAATCACTCCCTTGAAATTCTCTCCAAGAATCGCCTCCAACCGAGCTTCCAAAATCAAATTTATGATATGAACTCAAACCCTCATTTTTTTGAAATACTTAAGTCTGCCCAGATATCCTTAATGGAGATCGAGGAAATTTCCCCGCGATCGCGAAGCAAAACTCAGCTGCCCAGAATTTTAACCCTACGCGAACATGTCAATCACTATGCGAACGTGAATAATTAATTCCTCAACCTACGCGGTCACGTCTCTCTTCACGCGATCGCGAAGAAAATCGTGTGACCTCAGCTGCTGCTTAACTTCCTCTTCGCGAACGCAGCCTAGCCCACGCGTTCGCGATGCACTGACTCCTCCAACTTACGCGATCACATTACACAACTCGCGATCACATAGAACAAAATATCTCAGCTGCCCCAATTAGCCTACACGATCACGGACCTTCCGACGTGATCGCGTACAAGGAAACCATATACAGACGGCAGAAAACTTCAACACTTCTCTAAGTCCAAAATATTGATCCGTCAACCATCCGAAACTCACCCGAGGCCCCCATGACCTCAACCAAATATACCAGTGAGTCCTAAAATACAATACAAACTTAGTCGAGGCCTTATATCACATCCAACAACATCAAAAACATGAATCACACCCCATATAAGCCTAATGAATTTATACACTTTCAACTTCTACATTCGATGTCGAACCCTTTCAAATCAAGTCTGATTGGCCTCAAATTTTGCACACACGTCATAAATGACATTACAGACCTACTCCAACTTATGGAATCAAAATCCGACCCCGATATCAAAAAGTCCACTCCCGGTCAAACTTTCCAACTTTCACCAATTAACGCTGCAATGACCTAGGGACCTCCAAATCAACATCTGGACATTCTCCTAAGACCAAAATCACCCCACGAAGCTATTGGAATCACCAAAATTCTATTCCGGAGTCGTCTTCATACAAGTAAAACTACGGTTAACACCTACGACTTAAACTTTCAATTTAGGGACTATGTGTCCCATTCCACTCTGAAACTCTCCTGAACCTGACACCAAGCATCCCGACAAGTTACATAACCACAAAATAAAATAGAGAGAGCAATAATTAGGGGATCGGGATTAATACTCTCAAAACGACCTCCTGGGTCATTACATCCACCTACTAGTTGCCTAGTCTTTACATTAATTAAAAATAATTAAGCTATTAAGAAGAAAAAATTAATTATTAAAAGAGGCATTCATTTTTATTGGATCTATTGGAAAAAACTTTGTTTTTAATCATTTGGGCTAGCTTATGGTTATTTTAGAAAATGGGCCAGCTATTTATTTTTTTTTATAAAGAAGAAATGAATGGGCCATCTAGCTTAATTGGCATTGGGCCCACAGAAATTGAGCTTCTTGACCCACATAGTTATTAAAACAAAAACGGGCCAGCTAGCTTGCTTCAATGCTTTAGACCTAGACTTAATTTATTGTGCCACATTACTTTATCTACTACATGATACATCATGGCTCATTAGTTCCAAAAGCCAACTAGTTGTGACGACCCGGTCAGTCGTTTTGAGTATTTTAGATCTGATCCCCTGTTTATTGTCTCCTCTATGTTGTGCTCTGGTTATGTGATTCTTCGGGGATGTTTGGTTTTGGTTTCGGGGAAGTTTCGGAGTGAAATAGGACATATAGTCCCTAAGTCGGAGCTTTAAGTTGAAAGCGTTGTCCGTAGTTTGACTTTGGAATGGTGTTTTGATAGTTCCAATAGCTCCGTATAGTAATTGTAGACTTAGGAGAGCGCCTTCATGTTGATTTGGATGTCCATAGGTTGTTTCGGCGTGAATTTGCGAAAGTTAGCAAATTTAAGGTTTGGAAGATTCGAAAGTTTGACTGTGAGTTGACTTTATTGATATCAGTGTCGGATTTTAATTCCGGGAGTTGGAATAGGTCTGTCATATCATTTATGACTTGTGTACAAAATTTAAAGTCAATCGGAGTTGTTTTGGTGTGAATCGGCATTAGTTTTGGAATTCGGAAGTTCATAGTTTTCTAGGCTTGAATTTGGGGTGCGATTCGTAGAATCGATGTTGTTTGATGTAAGTTTTAGGTAAGCTATGTGTTTTGGAACTTGTTGGTATATTCAGACGGGGCCTCGGGTGTGAAACGGATTGAATCCAAATCAAAATTTGGACTTGTGTGATAACTGAAGCCGGGCTATATCTGGTGCAATCGCAGCTACGCATTATGTCTCGCAAAGTGTGGTACCGCAGAAGCGGCCTTCGAGCCGTAGGAGTGAATGTTTCCTTACCCCACTGGGATCGCAGGTGCGGTCATTTTTCCGCAGAAGCGGGCTCGCTGATGCGGAGTCTGCCTTCGCAGAAGCGGAAATTGGGGAGCAGATTTGAGCGTGTTCGCAGATGCGATCGCTTCTCCAAACAATTCGGGCTAACGGGTGCGACCTTTTGTCTGTAGAAGCGGAACTCCTGGATTCAAGCTGGAACTTCACATGCGATGGATTTTCTGCATGTGCGGTATCGTAGGTGCGACCCCAGGCCCGCAGAAGCGAGGATCGCTGGGCAAAATGGTCTTTTTCGATGGTCTGATTTTCATAATTCATTTTTGGACCTAGAGAGCTCGGTGTGAGGTAATCGTTCGGGAGATGTTCAAGGAAAACATTGGAGTAAGAAATCCTAATTCGATTTAGGTTATATTACATGAATCTATTGTTATTGTTATCATTTAATTAGTAGTTTGGGTTGGAAAATTGAAAAAACAAAATCGTGAAAACTTCTTAGGTTAAGACTTGGGGATTTGAAAGGCGATTTGAGGTCAGATTTGAGTAGTTCTTGTATGGTTGGACTCGTTATCGAATGAGAGTTTGGATTTTGTAATTTTGGTTAGGTTTCGAGATGAGGACCTGGGTTGACTTTGTAATTCTTTACAAAGAACATAATTTTATTGTTCGAATTAGTTTTCTATAGTTTATATTTATATTATGAAGTTGTTTTGGCTAGATTCGAGCCATTCGGAGTTGAATATTCGAGGGAAAGGCCTATTAGTGGATTGAGTTAGCCTGATTTGAGGTAAGTGACTTGCCTAACCTTGTGTGGGGGAATTACCCCTTAGGATTTGTGTTGGTTTGTGATAATTGTGATATGTGAAAGCCGTGTATGCAAGGTGACGAGTGTGTACATTGGTAAAATGTAAAAATTATCGGTTTTAGCTATGTAGATTCCTTTCATGCCTTAATAGATTTACCTTAACATGTTATAGTCATCATTTATAGTCTATTTTCACATGCTCTACTTGTCTTATCTCTTACTTGTTAATTGCTCTACATGTTTAGTTAGAGTTCTTGCTTCCCTTATTCCATATTCATTATGTGACCGTTGAAGTCTTTACTTGAAGTTGTTATTCTTGGAATATCTGGTTGTTGAAAGAGACATTGAGTTATAAAGTCCGTGATTCACATTGAGGCGAAGTGTTAAGTTGTAAAATACTATAATGTTGAGTTATTTACTTCCGGTTGTTATTGTTGAGATTCTTGTGTACATTGTTGTTATGTCAGGGGCTCTGTATTGTGAAAACCCTGTTATTATTGATTTCTTTGGCAAGTTATGATATTGGGCACTTGAGAGGCGACTTGTGATATGTTGTGATATCGATATGCATGCAGTGACATAAGGCTTTAAGGTTGAAACGTATGCGGTGAGATAAGGTGGGATTAATATGTGTGGCAAGTAGGAGAACTACTAGAAGCCATGCAGTGTGATAAGGTGGACTAAAACGCGGGATGCTATTTCAGAAAAATAATTTTCAAAACTAAATGCAAGGCTCCCGCGGTGATATAATCGTAACTTAATGATAGTATTATTATCGTTGTTGTAGATTAAGGTGAGAAGAGGTGAGTTCA
>AWOL01S0163293.1:0-21452 GCA_000715115.1 Nicotiana otophora | reverse complement strand
TGACCTGACCTCGTCACTACTCTACCGAGGTTAGGCTCGACACTTACTGGGTACCGCTGTGGTGTACTCATACTACGCTTCTGCACATATTTTTGTGCAGATACAGATACATCTTACCAGCCTAGACGTCAGTGAGTTACTTGCGCACGGAGATTTCGAGGTATATCTGCCAGCGTCCGCAGACTCCGGAGTCCCCTTCTATCATTATTGTGTAGCTTCCTTATTTTCTTTAGACCTTAATATATATAGAGAGACATTGAGGATGAATTCTTAGAAGCCTGTGACTTATTTCTACCGGGTTTTGGGAGTTGTAATTATTTGAATTGTAGTTTATTTATTTCAGATATTTATGATTATTCCGCATTGATAGGCTTACCTAGTCTTAGAGACTAGGTTCCATCACGACCTCTTACAGAGGAAATTTGGGGTCGTGATAGAAATGTGTTTCCCTAGGCTATCCTTTTGGCAAGAAAGGTTATAAGCTTTTAGATTTGACCTCCAGGAAAATATTTGTTTCAAGGGACGTATTATTTTATGAGGATATCTTTCCTTCTCACTCTGATAGTCCAGAAACACCTATTTTTCCTATTGAAACTACTTCACTTAAAGATTATGATAAACCTGTTCCTATTCTTAATCATTCTTCTCCTTTTCCTACTCCTACAAATCTTTCCACCTCTTCTTCCCCTTCCCCTAGTAAATCCGCTACTCATGTTGCACCTTCAGTTAGTTCAAACACACCTTCACCTTCTCTCTCCTACACCAGTAGCTTTAAGGAGATCCACTATAGAACACAACCAACCACCCTATCTGGCAGATTATGTATGCAATGCTATACATTTGACTGATCTAACATCTTCTTATTTTGTAGCTCCCATTACTCCTAATATTTTACCCTTTTCATATCTTTCGTCTACCAATCAAAGTCTTTTATATTCTATGTCCAATATTATTGAACCAACCAGTTACACTCAGGCAACTGTACATCCCAGTTGGCAGGAAGCCATGGCCAAGGAATTTGAAGCCTTAGAGGCCAATCAAATCTGTGAAGTGGTTGAATTACCTAAGGGGAAGAAACCTATGCCTTGTAAATGGATTTATAAGGTAAAGTACAAGTCTGATGGGATTATAGAACGTTTTAAAGCCAGACTTGTTATTAGAGAAGACATTCAGAGAGAAGGAATAGACTTCACCGAGACATTCTCCCCAGTGGTTAAAATGACCATGGTTAGGTGTCTTCTCACAGTTGCTATGAAAAAAGATTGGAAACTGTTTCAACTAGATGTCAATAACGTTTTCTTACATAGGGACCTACATGAGGAAGTCTACATGAGAATTCTAGTTGGTATGATTTCACCTAGTCCTAATCATGTTTGCAGATTGAAGAGATCATTATATGGTCTAAAACAGGCTTCACGGCAGTGGTATGTAAGGCTCACTGGTGCACTCAATTTCAAGGGTTACTCTCACTCGCTTAATGATTACTCTTTGTTTTTAAGAAAACAGATTCTGGTATTACCATTATCGCAGTATATGTCGATAATATTCTTCTCACAGGGGATGATCCTATTGAAAAAAACTCTCTCAAGTCTTTTCTTAACTCGGAATTCAGAATTAAAGATCTTGATGAAGCAAGTTATTTTCTTGGACTTGAAATTATCAGAGAAAAAGGTGGAATGATTGTAAGCCAGAATATGTTTACCTTAGAGCTCTTATCTGAATTTGGATGCTTTGATTTACGACCGGCTTCTTCTCCACTCGATCTGTCACAAAATTCCACCACAGACGTCGTGATTGCACCTAATTTCTAAGACTAGGTAAGCCAATTTTAATTATATTTTGAAGCCATTTGTTTTTATAAGTAATCAAAACTAACATCGGAACAAATATAAACATACAACCTTCCCAAGACTGGTAGTACTGAGTCACGAACTCTAATTGAATTCATGGAATGATCACGAGGACCAAATATACAATACTTTTTGATTAAAAATTAACAGTACAATGAAATGAAAAGACTCCAAGGGACTGCGACGACCAAGCAGCTCTACCTTGAATCCTTACGATCCCGCTTTAACTCTGCTCAAGCCCGATATTTCCAATACCTGGCTCTGCACAAAAATGTGAAGAAGTGTAGTATGAGTACACCACGGTCGGTACTCAGTAAGTATTAAGACTAACCTCAATGGAGTAGAGACGAGGTACAATCAAGACACTCACTAGTCTAATAACATGTGCAATATAATATACAAAATAATAGGAAACAAATAACATCAAGGCAACATAAAATAACCAATGATATGCACAGTAAGACAATAAAATCACCATTTAATATCGCTCAATAATTAATAAATACAATTACACCCAGTTAAATCAAGTTCTTCAATTAAATATCTTCCACATATAATTCTTACGAATAAAACTCGTTTTTTAAATATAATTTTGTCGAATAAATATCTTTCATATACAATTCTTTCATATAATTCTTCTTGAATAGAAATCCTTTTAATTAAATATTTTGAATATAATTCTTTCGATTAAAGAGTCACCATGTGACATCTCATTTCAAAATCATAAAAATACAGGTCTCAGCCCATTTTTATATTTTTCGTAAACACGAGTCTCAACCCTTTTTCATATTTCCACGGTACCTCGTGCCCATAATTAAATCATCATATTTCCCCGGCACCTTGTGCCCTCATTTCATATCACAACTGCACGGACAATTCACGTGCCAAATATCATTATCATTTCATCATAGCACCTCGTGCCCACATTTCATATCATAACTGCACGGACAATTCACGTGCCAAATATCCTCATTATTTACTCACGATACCTTGTGCCCACATTTCATTTTATAATCCGCATGGCAATAGCCACAGACTCTCGATTTCAACATAAATAAGATTGCTATCAATTTACCAACAAGAAGACAAATTGTACAAGGTTTAAAAATAAACACAACAAAATCACAATATCACATGAAATTCATCAACACCACAACCTCACATCATCACATATCGTCTTTGACAATAGCCACCATTATCGCTCATATTGCCACCCCTATCGCTCCTATAGCCACCCTTATCACTCCGCCCAGACAATATCAATAGTCACCCTTATCTCTCCTATAGCCACCCTTATCACTCCGCCCAGACAATATTCCAACAAACACAACAATAGTGAAATGCCACCCTTATACCCACATAATAGCAACGGTCAAATGCCCCCTTATATCCTCAAAATAATAACTCACACAACACAACAATTTATACGGAAAATTATCACGGCAACATAACAAAATCAATTCATATCACAATTTGCCCAATGACCACAACCAAATTTCAAAGATACAACCAAATCAATTAATCTCACAACAAATGGCCGAAGGCTCCACACAAAGTGTATAACACCACAACAATAACCAACATAGATAGAAATTATTCAGTATAAAGCAGAGCCTTCAATAATCCAAATTCAGGTAATTATGTTAGCACATCCTCTTAAGCTTGCTTAATTAATTATTTGCATAGGAGAAATTCATAATAAAAATTAAATTCCAAGAATATCAACCATCAAACTCACGGAATTCACATAGATATACAAGTAATAATTACATCCAATTATCATATAAAAAAAATTCAATAAATGTGATTTGAGGCAATGACAACTAGATAATTAAATATATGCCAACAATTATCTAATTTACTACATAACATTCCCAAGACTTTAACTCAATAAATTTTGCACATATAAACCTGAGTACGTACTCGTCACCTTGCGTACTCAGCTTTTTACATTTCACAAATGGCACATAAGACTCGATGCCTAAGGGATAATTCCCCCCTTCGAGGTTAAGCAACACACTTACCTTTTTGAATTTAATCCAATATTTCAAAATATCCTTCTTGCTTGAATTGATCTCCGCACAGCTCAAATCTATCCAAATTAATTGTATAACTTCATTAAAATTCATCGGAAATAATTCCGGATAATAATTCGTCGACTTAAAATTTTATTCCAAAAAGTCAACAAAAGTCAACGCGAGGCCCACCCTCGGAACCCGACATAATTTTCATGAAATACGAATATCCATTCTGATACGAGTTTAACCATACCAATTTTATCGGATTCCAATAACAACTCGACCTCCAAATCTTAAATTTTCGTTTTTGGAAAGGTTTACAAATAATCTTGATTTTCCTTCTTTAAAATTCGAATTAAATGATGGATTCAAAGGTATAATCATGAAAATTAATCAAAGCTGGATAAGAATCACTTACCCTAAATGCCCACGCGAGAATCTCTCCAAAAATTGCCTTTTACTGAGCTCCCAATTTGATTTTGTGTTATGAACTCAAACCCCCGTTTTAGAGACTTTTAATTCTGCCCAGTTGACTATGCATCACGATCGCGAAGAAGAGAATTGAGTCTGCCAAGAAAGACCCTTCGCGATCGTGAGTAAAGGGACGTGAACACGATGAACAATAGGCAGGAGCTTACGCGAACGCAGGGCAATTGATGCGAACGCGAAGAAGAAATAGCCAACGGCCCCCAGCTCCTAATTTCTTCTACGCGAACGCGAATAGAGAGTTGCGAACGTGAAGAAGGGAAAAGCAGAAGTACGCGATCGCAGAAGTAAGCTCGCAAACGTGAAGGACAAATAATTCCCCTTCCAAAATAACACTACGCGAACACGATTGGGGGACGTGAACGCGAATGCGATAAAGGAAATGTGTAGAGCTACGCGATTGCGAGGCGTATTACGCGAACACGAAGAAGGAAATTGAGGCAATCATCAAAGACACTTCGTGAACGCGGAAGGATCTTCGCGATCGCGAAGAAGGATATCAGACACCAGAACCAGCAGTTCAAAAATAGAAGAAAATAGTCCGTAGCCCATCCGAAACACACCCGAGGTCCTTGAGACCCTGTCTAAACATACCCACAAGTTCCATAACCTAACACGGACTCGTTCGAGGTCTCAAATTACATCAAATAACATTTAGATCATGAATCGCACTCTATTTCAAACTTAAATGAACTTTGAAACTTTAACTTTTATAATCGATGTCGAAACCTATCAAATCACGTCCGATTGTCCTCAAATTTTGCATACAAGTCATAATTGACATTACGGACCTACTCCAACTTCCGGAATCGGATTCTGACCTCGATATAAAAAATTTCACTTCCGGTCCAAATCTACAAAAATTTGACTTTTGCCATTTCAAACCTAAATCAACTACGGACCTCAAATTCATAGTCCGGACATGCTTCTAAGTCTAAAATCACCCAACGGAACTAATGGAACCGATATAACTCCATTCCGGAGTCGTCTTCACACAATTATGACTACGGTCAAAATCCTAAGACTTAAGCTTCCGTTTTAGGGACTAAGTATCCAATCACTCTGAATCATCCGTAAATCAAACTCGACCACACCCGAGGGTCATAATGTATATCGCGAGGATGCTCGGGACCTTAAGCTACTGAACGGGGTATAAATTTTTAAAATGATAAGTCAGGTCGTTACACGATCCATCCTTAAAGCTTAGGGGAGATGTTAGTGAGCTTCTATCGGATCCAACTGTATATCACTGGTTATTGGAAAAGCTTAATTTTTTACCTAACACCTAGCCAGATCTTTCATTTGTCATTCAAGACCTCAGTCAGTACATGCAGAGTCCTAACCAACCTCATTTCGATGCAACCATTCATTGTCTCTGATATCTACTTTCTACTCCTGATATAAGACTCTTCCTAAACTCGGATCCTTCACTACAATTATTGGCATTTTATGACACCGACTGAGCTTCTTGCCCTGATTCGTGCCAGTCCGTTAGTGGGTTTTACATCAATCTCGGTAGTTCTCCCATTTCTTGAAAGTCCAAGAAACAATCTTTGATATCTCTTTCATCCGCAGAGGCCGAATATCGATTTATGAGGCGTACAGTAGCAGAATTACTTGGCTTGTTCGGCTCCTTGCAGATCTATCAATTTCTCTGTCACTGCCCCTTTCCCTTTATTCTGATAGCCAAGCAGCAATCCACATAGCCAAAAATCTCGTTTTTCACGAAAGGACTAAGCATGTGGATTTGGACTGCCATTTTGTTCGACAACAGTTCTTGGCCGGCTTAGTTTCACTTACTTCTATTCATTCTAAATCTCAGATCGTTGATGTCTTCACCAAGCCGCTCATTGGACCTCTTCATCACTCCATTCTTCCCAAGTTGGGTATACTTCCTCAGCCCTCCAACTTGAGGGGGGGGAGGGTGTTGGCACCAAAAATCCTAAAGAGACCCATTTACAGAAGATGGAAAGATTGGGCTCGGAGAGAGAAGAGAAGAGTATGCTATCAGACAAAACAAATGAAATGAAGCAAAGACACAAAGACCAAATCTTTAAGCCTCTCACGCGTATGAATGCACAAACTAATCGGAATCCTCCATCACAAAATAAGGAATTTTATCTGGAACCTACACGTGTTAATTTGAGTACAGATGGTTTCCACAATAGGAAGAAACCACAACCTTCTAGAACCATATTAGCTGGATAATAATATTATAAATATATTTTTTATTTATTATTCTTTCATTAGTTTATTAGGTTTAGCTGAATAAGAGAAGAACACGTGGAGAAAATTAGTTATAGAGATTCTTTTCTTTGTTGTATATAACGAGACACTGTACAGATACAAAATTCATTCAATTAAAAGGAAATTTTCTTTACATCTCTTCATGGAGCCCCGAGAAACAGCCCCGAGAAACAGGATGGTGTTGCAGTAATAGTGAAGTGGTGGTGATAGCAGTGCAATAGATGAACTCTAGTGCAAAACGCCACGGGATTAGATTGTGAAAATTGGTTTTGAGGGTTATGTATGTGTAATTTTATGTCATAGAAGCTGAAGAAGCTCAGCTATGGTGGGGAGAAGTGGAGCTTGGGGGAGAGATGAAATAAGGGTTAAATTCGTTTAGAATTTTTTAAGTGGGGCAATTTGGGTCGGGTAATGGGTAATTTTTAAGTGAATGAGGTATTTAAAATTTTTGGGGTGGGTCTTTTTGTTCCTAATCTGCCACGTGTCATTCCGTACAAATTAAGGCATTTTTGAACCAAAGTATAATATTAGGGGCACAAATATACTGATAGTAAAACGGATGATAAATTTAAATAATTTTTTATAGTAGAGTGATATATCTGACCCTTTACCATTTTGACTTAAACTTCTCAGAAAATCCATTTTTCCGGCTTGAATATGGTTTGAGAAAGATGAGAGAATTTTGAGGGTTTTGGTGGCTTCTTCCATTGTTGGAGAGCTTTGGCCGGGAAATGGGTGTTTTTGGTCTCCATGTAAGCTGCTTCCTTTCAAACTAGATTCAATCACCAATAATAGTCCGGTGCTGGTCTCCATTTTCAGCTAGCAAAAGTTTTCCAGCGAGCTAATGGAGGTTGGTCTGCAGTAAAAGTTCGCACGGGAGGTTGCAGGCATTAGAGAGTGTGGTTTGCACTTCTTTATTAAATAGAAGTATGGTTGGCCGAAGAAGGTGAAATTTATTACATTTCATACAAATATAAGGGGTCATATGACCCTGTAGAGTTTGAAACTAACGTGTCTATTTTCTGATTTGCGATGTTATTATTTTTATGGTATCTGTTATTGGTATGATATATTGTCTCTTTTCGTCTTTTTTGTTTTCTTGAGCTGATGGTCTATCGGAAACAACATCTCTCTCTCCATCGAGATAAAAGTAAGATCTAGGTACATACTACCCTCCACAAACCTCTCACGTGCGAGATTTTACTCAATTGTTGTTTTAACCGATAAAGTGGGACAAACCAAGGGGATAATTATGTATTATCCATATAATGTTTGGAGTAAAATTTGGATGAATGCTTTAGCCCCTTGTTCCTCCGTGTTTAGACTACTCTATTTTGGATGGAGTCCAATAATGAAGTTGGGTTCCACTTGTTGAACCTTTTTTATTAGGAACTTTTAAGTATCTATGTTACATTATAAATTTATTTATTATTTTTAGAGATGTTAGTAGTTAATTATGTAGTTTATATACATATTTATTATTTATATATAAAATAATGTATTAGACTCCAATTTTTCTTATTTTCTCTCTCCATCTTCCCCATTTTTTCTCTCCTCATTAAAAGTATAGTCGAATTCCCAACTGTATTTACGCAGAATTCACGGTTAAAGCTTCATCATCTTCAATCTCTAATAGTTCCCTATTCAAATAAGTAATTTTACATAAAATTACGTTGAAACTCAAGCTAACATCCACTTTGTTTGCTAGAGTTTTCATATCATCTCCAATGGCTTTATTAGCTTGATCTTTTACTCTAACCATAAACTCTATAAGAATTGTGATATTTAAGATGGTAGGTTCATTATCTGTGACAAACAAATAACAATTTCGTCATTGGCAGCTACTAAAAGTTTCGAAGCTTTAAATTTAAAAATTAGGTATAGCGAAATTATTAGTTGTTTGGATTAGGATTAGTAATATTTGGGAATATCTTTTGGAGTTTAAATCTCAATTTTAAGAATATTTGGTGAATGTTCGAGTTGATTTTAGTTTAAACTTCGTATTGAAACTCGAAAAAAAAGACATAAATATATTTTAAATTTTTTTATGTGCCATGTATACAAATAACATATAAGATATATGCAACTAACATAGTTGTATTACGTTGTACATAAATTATAGCTTTTTGACTGAATTTTGTATCAAAAATATTATATAAAAGTTATATATAAATTATAGCTTTTGATCGAATTTTATACAATAAAAAATTATATTCAAGTTGTATGTCGTATTATGTTTTGCGCTCATCACTTATTTCAAATAAACTCTATAATTATTTAAAATATAAAGTCAAAAGCGTAAAAGGTAAAAGGTACATAGGTTTGAAAACATGTAATAATAAGATAATTAGGCCGAGTGAAATTGTAAAACGACCGCGCTAAAACTACGAAATTCGGGAGTGCCTCACACCTTCTCCTGGATTAACAGAATTCCTTACCCGGTCTTATGTGTCACGACCCAATTTCCCTTATAGGCCATGATGGTGCCCAACGTCACCGTTAGGCAAGCCAACAGTGAACTAATCATGTATTTGTTCTTTTTAATAATTTCAAAGTAGTTGATTTTTATTTATTAAGAAAATTATTAATGAAAAAATTATAGTAAAGTAAAACATAACATAAACTAATGAGAGAGTCAATGCGGTGAATTTAATACTCAAAATCATACAGTGTCTACTAGAATACTCCTAAAGCCCGATGTCACAAGTGTATGAGCAACTAGTATAAAATACAAAATCACCTATACTACTGTCTCGAATAAGATAGACATAAAGTACAACAACAACAATAACAACAACCCAGTATAATCTCACTAGTAGGGTCTGGGGAGGGTAGTGTGTACGCAAACCTTACCCCTACCCTGAGGTAGAGAGGCTGTTTCCAAATGACCCTTGGCATCCTTCCCTCCAAGAACTCCCCACCTTGCTCTTGGGGTGACTCGAACTCACAACCTCTTAGTTGGAAGATAGACATAAAATAAATACAAAAAAAAAACTGCGAGTGTTGCAGAACGGACACAGAGAGAAGCTCACCACTATGCCTCGGGGTAATGGGAATATGCGCCTGAATGCTGGCAGATGCACCTGCCTCAGATCATGCACGATTTGTGCAGAAGTGTAGCGTGAGTACATAAACAACATGTACCCAGTAAGTATCTAGTCTAACCTCAAAAAAGTAGTGACGAGGGGTCGACGTCGACATTTACTATAGGCCGATAAATAAAATATAGAAATTTTAAATGGGCATGGAATACATCAATAATAATAACACAGTAACAAATAGTAAATAAGTGATTCTTTAGCTAGAAGTCAATTTAAAATCTCTAATTAGCACATACTAACTTCAACAAATACAGGCCATCAAGTAAACTGTAATTTCTCAAGTCATGAAAGTAATATCAAGTGTAATCGGACTCCGAACATTATCATGCACGATTTATGCTGAGGTCGTACGACCCGAACCATAATAATGTGTACACTGCCGAGGGTCGACCGACACAAACCATAGATGCATCTATTATACCGTCGAGGTGTTCGGCCCGCTCCACAAGAAGAGAGAATACTCTACGAACTCCGATTTAAGGTTATCACAAGACTAATACACAAGAAAGCACAATTTCTATCAACGGTCAAGTGACCCGCCAAAACTCAAAGTAAGTGAAGTCCGGTCTTTACAAATCCTTTATCAAGTTTCAATATAATTTAAGCACTTAAATTAACAAGTAGAGTGCAATTAATACAAGTATTACATGATAGAGTCCTAAAACTACCTGCACATAAACATGATTTGTGGTCGGAAAAAACCAACCAACTTTGGTCGGTTTTTTTGCAATATTTGTTTTTTGAATTTAATTGATCGACCAAAGTTGGTCGGTAATTTCCGACCAACTTTGGTCGATATGCCTTTCCGACCCCTAAAATATCGTCCACACATAAATGGTCACGTTTTGGTCGGTTATTGGCCATTACCGACCAACGTTGGTCGATTTTTTTGGTCGGTTTTTACCGAATTTCTAGTAGTGTAGGAGATGCCATGAAAGGGAGCCTTGTCGTAACCAGTAAAGTTGCTGCCATATGACCAAGTGGTCACGGGTTCGAGCCGTGAAAATAAGCTCTTGCAAAAATGCAGAATAAAACTGCATATGATAGACCCTTGTGGTCCGGCCCTTCCTCGGATCCCCGCGTTACGGGAGCTTAATTAGTGCACCACCGGCTGCTGTTTTTTAGTTCATCGAAGACTAATAATTTAGTATTGTCTTTGAATCACTCTCGCAAAATCTCCTTTCCAGCTAATGTAAAGTAAAATGCGACTATCAAGGTACATGATTCAGGCTTACCCCATAGTCGTAGAAAGGTCATATTTCTTGATAGTGCTAAGATAAATGATATTTTATCTTTTTATTGAACTGCTAAAAATACGTCTAACAAAGAAAATAAAACACTAACTCACCTTCAAGGCCACACTAAAATGGATCTTCCGATGGGTTTCCTGAGGGTACAAATGAAGGACATAATCACAAACATATCAAAATTTCTAAATTTCGATCAGAGACAAAAGGTTATTCAGAAATGGAACTAAAGATTAACACACTTATTTAATTGAGTTACCTCAGTTGAATCCCACGTGAAGATTACCACGATTCTGTTGTTGCATGACTTGCTAGCATGCAAATTCGTCTCATCCAAATGAAAATCTCCTCCTTTTTCGCGGGTGATCCAATCTTCCAGCAGTAAATTTTGACAAGTCAAATTTTCAGTAGAACGGTTTAATTCTAAACTAATTTAGTTGGCAAAAGACAAAATTCATAATGCATTTGCAAAATATAGACAATTACTTACATGCATGTAAAAGTCCTACCAAGAAATTGTTCAAAATAATAGAAAACTAACATATATTCAAGTGCAATAAACAAAGAAAAACAATATAAATAAGTCACCAAACCAGAGTGCTCACACCAAATTCAAATAGAAGAAAGATGGATAAACTTTGAAACAATGAAGATCAAATCCTGATTTTTATCAACATATAGGCCAAAAACAAAGAAAGATTGCAAGAAAACTTACCAAATCAATGAGCTCACATGATAGAGGGAAGAGCAGAAAGGCAAAAAATTTGAGAAACAATTGAAAATCGAAAAGTAAAGGCCAAATACATAGACAACCCATTAAACTTGACCCAATTTTTATTTTGGCACTCTAAATCAATCTTGTTCCATTTTGACCCTCCAACCCCATTTCTTATGTTTCACTTTAACACAAAAGCTGACTAGATTAAGAGTGTGAGTTGCCTCGCCCTGTAGGCGCATGATGGAGAATTTTTTGGAAAAATTTCCTTCTCCAACCCATTGAACTTGGCTCAATTTTTTTATTTTAGCACTCTATCTCAACCTTGTTTCATTTTGGCCCTCCAACTCTATTTCTTATGTTTTATTTTAACACGAAAGCTGACTAGTCACATAGTGTGAATTGGCTCACATGGTAGGCGCGTGAAGCAGATTGTTTATGGCAAAATTCCTTCTCCAACAGTAATAAAATAATTGTTGGCCCCATTTTTAATATCCCAACTTCCTTCCTCCATATTTTATCTTCATTATTTCCTTCCCCATTTACTGTTTATATAAAAACCGACCGATTTAAGTCGGTTTCTTAAAAAATAAATTTTGCGGGACACTAAAAGAGTTTCCTGCATTTTTGCGTAAAACAAAAACGACCGAAGTTGGTCGGTTTCGTAAAAAAATATTAAAAAATAAAATATTTTGAAATAAATTTTATATTTTGTGAAACGTGTGTGCATGCCTATCCTGAAATACCCACAAATTTCATAAACTTCTGAACCACTAAATTTTCGAAATCGCAAACTTTCGAACCCGTAATAGAATAAGGTTGAGATAGAGTGCAAAAATGAAACATAAGAAATCGAGTTGGAGGGCCAAAATGGAACAAGGTTGAGATAGAGTGCCAAAATAAACATAAAAAATAGAGTTGGAGGGCCAAAATGGAACAAGGTTGAGATAGAGTGCTAAAATAAAAAATGAAGCCAAGTTCAATGGGTTGTCTATGTATTTGGCCAATCAAGTATGTATACGCGCTGCATTTTTACGTCGGATAAAAGTTTTTGTGTTAAAGTGAAACATAAGAAATGAGGTTGGAGAGCCAAAATGAAACAAGATTGAATTAGAGTGCCAAAATAAAAAAAAAATGGGCCAAGTTTAATGGGCTGTCTATGTATTTGGCCAAACGTAAAAGTATAAGTGAAAACTATGGGACTATGTATAGCAGCACACATGCTATCTAGGAAGGAATCACATACCAATTTACCCATAAAGTAAGGAACAATTACCGAATTACCCTTCGTCGCACCTCAAACCTTCAACCTTCATTTATTATATAGTAAGAAAGTAGAAAATAAAATAAAATAAAATAAAATAAAATAAAATTTCAAGCAATAACTTGCCATGATAAAAGATTAGTCTATTATAGAAGTTTTTCGTCGTGATATAGTCCACAAGCAACCCATCTCGTTATGGGCTCAACTAAACGAGTAAACAAAAAACGTAAAAATTGCACAGGGCGCCCT
Organism: Nicotiana otophora; assembly: GCA_000715115.1. Classification (NCBI taxonomy): domain Eukaryota; kingdom Viridiplantae; phylum Streptophyta; class Magnoliopsida; order Solanales; family Solanaceae; genus Nicotiana; species Nicotiana otophora. Next base: position 8,275 of record AWOL01S0163293.1, on the reverse strand, counting down.
ATTTGGTCGCCCCCATTTAACTTATACTCATTTTTAAAAAAAAATATTAACTTGTATCCACTTTTTAAACAATTTCAGACCTCTTTCTCCTCCTCCTTCTCCTCCTTCGTTTTCTGCTTCTCTTTTTTCTTCTTCTTCTTCTTCTTCGGGTGACAATGATTTTATATAGTGGTTGTGAATACATTTTAATGTAGTTTATGATATTTTACAATGGTGAACTGTTATGATACTTTATTTTTTTACTATTGCTTAAGGTTTCTTCTTCTTCTTTTTCTTAAGTGCAAAATGGGTTCATTAGATTTATTATTGTTTTGACAAATTGATGATTGGGGTTTGTTCCTGATGATATTTGGAGGTTATGTTTCAAATTTGAGCTCAATTGGAGTACATTTAGGTATTAAATCGTATATTGGATTGTTATAATTCGAAGAACAAATTTCTATTTTTGGGCATTTTGCACTTCAGGCCTATTTGGCCTTAAGTGCATAAAACCGTTGGTTGCACTTCGGGCCTTTTGGCCTTAAGTGCATCTGAAGTATAATTTTTTACTTCAAACTTGTTGGTCTTAAGTGTAGCAAAACGTTTGTTGCACTTCAGATCTTTTGGCCTTAAGTGCATCTGAAATGCAATTTTTCGCTTCAGACTTATTGCCCTTAAGTGTATGAAACCATTGGTTACACTTCCGACCTATTTGGCCTTAAGTGTATCTGAAGTACAAATTTTTACTTTAGATTTATTGGCCTTAAGTGTATGAAACCACTGGTTACACTTCAAATCTATTTGGCCTTAAGTGCATCTGAAGTGCAAATTTTCACTTCAGACTTATTGGCCTTAAGTGAATGAAAACGTTTGTTGCACTTCAGATTTTTTGTCCTTAAGTACATCTGAAGTGCAAATTTTCACTTCAGACTTATTGGCCTTAAGTGAATGAAAACGTTTGTTGCACTTCAGATTTTTTGTCCTTAAGTACATCTGAAGTGCAAATTTTCACTTCAGACTTATTGGCCTTAAGTGAATGAAAACGTTTGTTGCACTTCAGATTTTTTGTCCTTAAGTACATCTGAAGTGCAAATTTTCACTTCAGACTTATTGGCCTTAAGTGAATGAAAACGTTTGTTGCACTTCAGATTTTTTGTCCTTAAGTACATCTGAAGTGCAAATTTTCACTTCAGACTTATTGGCCTTAAGTGAATGAAAACGTTTGTTGCACTTCAGATTTTTTGTCCTTAAGTACATCTGAAGTGCAAATTTTCACTTCAGACTTATTGTCCTTAAGTCATCTAAAGTGCAATTTCTCACTTCAGGCTTATTAGCCTTAAATGCATGAAACCATTGGCTGCACTTCAGACATATTTGGCCTTAAGTGCATTTGAAGTGCAAATTTTTTACTTCAGACTATTCTTTTTTAACTTTAGACCCGATAAGTCTGAAGTTACTCGTAAAGTGGGTACGCTTGCAAACTTTTTTGTAAAGTGGGTATAGATTCAATTGTGATCCCAAAACCGAGTATAGATGCAAAAGCCCCACAAAAACCCCTTTTTCGGTTCTTTCCAACGAGATAGTCCCACACCGACCACGAACTGATGCTCTTCAGGCTTTATATGGCGGAAGCTCAACAATGCAGTACGTCCCTTCTGGGTCATCCGATAAAATTGGAATGATGTCGGGGTAGTTGGTTCAGTTCATGGGATGTTTCGGAAAGGTTGGAAGCTTACCTTGAAAAGGTTATCCGGATATTGACTTATGTGTACATGGCTCCGGAAATTGAGAAGTGTGACCGAGAATTGACTTTGTGGTTACCAAACTTGGATTTTGGTTCTGGTACTTGAAATAGGTCCGTTGTGTCATTTATGACTTGTGTGCAAAATTTGAGATCAATCGGATGGGATTTGATAGGTTTCGGCATCGATTGTAGAAGTTGGAATTTCTTAGTAAGTTAGGCTTGAATTGAGGTGCGATTCATATTTTTGATGTTGGTTGATGTGATTTGAGGCATCGATTAAGTTCGTATCGTGTTTTAGGACTTGTTGGTATGTTTGGTTGAGGTTCCGGGGGTCTTGGGTGGAGTTCAGATGGTTAACGGATCGAAGTTTGGAATTGAAGGATTGCTGAAGTGCACCAGGTCTGGTGCGATCGCACCTGCGAAGAATTTGGCCGCAGGTGCGCGACCGCAGAAGTGAAGGAGTCATCGCAGGAGCGAAATTGGGTGAGCTGGGGAGTTGCGCAAGTGCGAAGGGAATTTCCGGACCTACGAGTTCGCAGATGCGGAAGGAGCATCGCAGAAGCGAATAGAGGCATGGTGAGGCAGGTCCGCAGAAGCGGAAGTGCGAGGCCGCAAGTGCGCAAGGCCGGTGTCCAATGTAACTCCGCAGATGCGGAGCTTTGACCGTAAAAGCGGAACCGCAAGTGCGGTTAAATGATCCGCAGAAGCGAAAAGGACTAGGCAGTGTTTAAAACTCGAGGGTTTCGTGATTTTAATCATTTTGGACATTTCAAGCTCGGATTAAGGCGATTGTTGAGAGGATTTTTGATGGATTTCTTGAGGTAAGTCACTCTTGATCATTTTTATTCAATAATATGGCTTCCCCATTGAATTTCCCACCTAGATCGTATGTTTTTGAGGTGGAATTTTGGGAGTTCTAGGCTAGGGATTAGCAAGATAAATTTGGGGATTTGAGTGACGATTTGGCATCGGAATTTGGTAAATTTGATATGGTTGGACTAGTGGTTGAATGAGCTTTCGGATTTTATAACGCTTATTGGATTCCGAGACGTGGGTCCTGGGGGTTAACTTTTGAGTTGACTTTTTGACTTTTGATTAAGAATTTAGTATTTTCATGTGAAATTAATTCCAATAGCTTGAGTTGATTGTATTGAATTATTTGTGGTTAGATTAGAGGTGTTCGGAGGCCGATTCGCGAGACAAAGGCTGGCTAGCGGAGTGATTCGATTAGCTTGAGGTAAGTATCGTATTTAAACTAGGTTAAGGCACTAGTTGCCTAAATTGTTGTGATAACCACTTGCTTTTGGGTGCGCACATGCATGGGGATGAGCCCATGTGCGAGCATTGGGATTATATATTCATGTTTGGGTTGTGTTCGGGCTTTTATAATCCTAGAAATGACTGTTAAGCTTTAAGTTTTGATATCTAACATGTTGTAACAGTTTATGTGACCTAATTGAGCCATGATGGGGCTACTTAGAGGTTTAACCCCTGAATGAACTTGATAAATGCTTTTCATTGATAAAGTTATCGGTTTGAGCTACGATAGCACACTTTGCACATGCCTACACTTTAGCATGTCATTTACACCAGTCCAGGGACATGAGAATCTTATTTCATTCATCATATACCTGTATACTTGCTTTATTGCTTCTGTATGATATGTTTGGCCTGGAGCATGCGAGTATGCCGGGCGGATTATGTTATTGGCATGTGAGTTGTCCATGCAAATTCATATATTGATAATATTGACACTGAGTTGTCCGTGTCGCACGTGAGTTGTCCGTGCAGGTTCTATTGTTAGCATGTGAGTTGTCTGTGCAGTGTGTGGAGCTTGTATTTTCTTAATCATTTATCTGATTTACTTATTTCCTTCCTCTACATGCTATAATATTGTTTGAGCAGGGTATTTGAGAAAACACACGAATGTTCTTCTCATGAAGCCTTATGAGTTAGTTTTAAATATTGTGTTGTGCTGGTCTAAAAAGGCAGAATTATACCGGAATAACTAGTATCCTCAATAATTTAAGCTTTTCTTGCCTTGCCTTGTTTATTTATGATACTTATTGAGTGGGTTGTACTCACACTACACCCTGCACCTCGTGTGCAGATCCAGGCATTTTCGGGCACGGTGGTTGTTCATCGTGGAGTTTTACCTGTTAAGAGATTATTGAGGTAGCTGCTTTGGCGTCCGCAGACCTTGACTCTCCTCCCCTATCTCTCAGTTTTTTGATTATTCGGTTCTACTTTCTTAGACAATGTATTAGATTGTGTTACAGTATAGATGCTCATGTACTCAGTGACACCCAGGTTTGAGAATTTTTGTATTGAGTTGTGACGTTTCATCCAGTTTTATGAGATTTTCATTATTTAAATATGTTTTAGTATATTTTGAATTTCAAAGTGTTGATATATGTGAGTTGTCGACTTGCCTAATATCATGATAGGCGCCATCACGACATGTTGAATTTTAGGTCGTGATATATATAGAGAAGATTAGCATGGCCCCTGCCCAATAATGATACGCACAAATCGAGAAATGGTCCAATTTATTTTTTCCCCGGCGATGCTCCGGTTCAATTTTGTTTTCTTTTTTGCTGGTCGTCGGCGGTGATGCACTCTCACGAGGTTTCTTAAGGTCCGTAAAGTGTTTGGAGTTTATGTCGTTCTGTTTAATTTCATGTTTCCCCAAATTCAGCTGATGTCGATAGGCTTATTATATATGCCCTACTGTAATTTTTGTGAAATTCACTCGTGAAAATCTGAAGCATTTATGTGTATGAGCACCTAAGGTATATTCCCACTCCATAGGCAGTTAGGGATTGTTAATGAAGAGATTGTCTATCGGATTCTAATACTGCATCATACATTGTTTTGGCACACTAAGTGTGGTCATTAGATTTTCCTTATGAGAATGTCTTTTTATAACCTATGATAATTAGTCAAAGATATATTACATCATAACAGAATTAACAAATAGGCATGAGTACATGGTTTACCTACAGTGAAGTATTTCCTTGCAGCGAAAGCCCTTCCTATTAAAAAAGGGACTTCAATCGAAGGAATGATTCTTTTCAACTAAGTTGTACGAAAGGTAGAGATATGATTCTTTTCTCAAGTCCTCGCGATTTTAGTTACAAAAGAAATTTTTTTCCTAGTATTTTGGCAGCTTATAAATAATTATGCAGTTTGTGGGATCTATCCCTGATTCTAGTGGAAGTTGGTTCAACAGATGGACTGCAAAACGAGAAGACAATTTTACCTACTTTAAGTGAATTCTGAACTTTAAAAAAAAGCTAAGTTATAAATTGCTCGTCTTTGTGATGCAGCCCGTGGTCTAAGCTACTAATTTTGTATGTCGAAAATGGGTACACCTCAGGTACATGGCTTTTGTGTGTCCGAATAGCTTATTGTCCTTGCACATCTTGTGTTTATTGTTCTGTTATAATGTGGCTAATATCATCTGGCATATGTTATTTCCGATTCAAACAAAATGGATTAGTTTCTATTTACCTTCGCCTTGCAATCCCAACTTTCGTCCTCAATGATTTGATCTGACAGACAGTCGAAAGGTGGTTTAACTCAGATTCTCCTAATTCTTAAAGTGTCTATTTACCAAACCTTTTCCGGTCCTTCTGATTCTGTGGTTGCCATTTTCTTGAGCTCTGAGCAACATGTACTGCCTAAATATTAAGGTATCTCTAATGCCTTTGGCATGTCTATACTACATTTCAATTTTGACATGAAAGTCTCTCTGGACCATATCATCGTATTGTGTTATAAAACATACCCACGTCGGCATACATGTCCAAGTGAGGACTGCACAAACTCTCAATGTTGGCTTGCAAAGATAGGAGGAGGACATAGAAGAACAATCGTGCATAACAAATGGTATTGTAATGATGGATGAGTTTGTATTAGTAGGAAGATAGCAGAATGGAAAAATGGAGGGTACTAAAATCTTGGAACAAACAGCTTCACCCTCCCGTGCGAATTGGTGAAGTTAATGTGGGCCAAGCTCTTTGCAACTTAGGTGCAAGTATAAATTCGATTCCGTTATTAGTGTTTAAGAGCCCGTTTGGATTAGCTGATTTGAAGTAGCTGATAAGCATTAGGTGTTGAAAAGCACTTTTAAGTGCTGAAGCTGATTTAATAAATAAGTAGTTACGTGTTTGGATACAAGTGCTGAAATTGATAATAAGCTACTGCACTGTTTGATAAAAAAGTGTTGATAAACTTTTTTTCTGTTAAAATGACTTAAATAAGCTTAGAATTGTTTACACTTATAAGGGTGTAATTTATTCAAAATTTTAGATTCGAGATCGATTCAAATACAAAATATTCTATTTGTCAATTTATTTTAAATATACATGTGATTAGATAACATAATTTTTATTATAAATATAATTTATTTTATGATAAGCATATAATCATAAGTTATATTATAATAATTAATAAATTGACAAAAAATATTCCGTAAACAAATAAACCTAAATAGGATAAAATATTTGAAGTAAAAAAACAAACACTTTATGCGTATTGTTCGTGCCAAATTAAACTAAAACACTCAACTAACGTAAATTTCTTGGGCAATTAGATTACGAATTTCCATCCAAATATTATTATCTCCTTCATTTTCCACATTTTCTATATTTGCAACATTGACGCGTGCAGATCTTCCAACATCAGGATCAACAAGTGGCACATATATCTTATTCTCAGCTTCTTGGAATGCATTGTCTACTTTACATTTCTTTCTAATGTAATTCTTAATTGCCATTGTAGCGAGTACAATATATCTTTGAGTGTCAATGTGATAGAAAGACATATCTCTGAAAATAGACCACATTGCTTTCCATACCCCAAATATTCGCTCTACAATGTTTCTACAAGAAGAATATAAATAATTGAACATTTCTTTATGTCCATCTGGGGCTGGCAATTGCCGTGTTGCACCTCGACGAAATTCTGCGAGGTGGTATCTCACAATATCCCTTTTGTATGGTGCCATATATCCCTTCATATATGAATATCATGCGTCAACAAGATAATATTTGTCCCCAGATGGATATGGAAAGTTCAGTTCGAGTCTACGAAGAGCCTCACCAAATATACGATTATCATGAGCCACTCCTTCCCACCCCGCCCATGCAAATGTAAATACATATTAAAGTCGACAACAACAAGAATATTTTGAGTAGGGTAACCTTTGCGCCCGATATATGGTATCTTTTGAACTTGAGGTAATCTTTCTTTTACATGTGTGACATCAAATACTCCGATACAATCCTAAAAATATATACATGTATAAATTAAATGTAATTTTACAGCAAAAGGTTTTTCAGTTATAATGTAAAAACACAATAATATAATTGTTAAAAAATGGTAACATACTTTAAAAAAAAGGGAGATATCGTTGGTTACATGGCTTGTGATCTCCCGCGCCATTATTATAATTTGGATGTGGTTGAATTATATCTCTTGCAAGCTTACCAATGGCCTTTAAAACACTATGAAAATGCCTATGAATTGTTTCTCCTGAGTGCTGAAAATTCTCTTGTACCAACCGATTCCCGGCACCATGTGCACATATCATCAAGAACATCCCTAACTCCTCGTACACAGACGTCCCACATTTGGGTTTAAGACCATATTTATCAGTTGGATCTTTGATTAAATCAAGAAACACCGACTTTCTCAGTCGAAAATTTTCATAGCAACGAGTCTCATTTCCATGTAATATCTCGTAGATAAATATATTCCCAGTGCGTTTAGATGTACGATATGATTCCTTGCAAATATATTTCTCATAATATATCAATATACTCTTACATGTGATTTGACATAGTGTCATCAATTCCTTGTCTTCTTGACTTTCCTCTTCTTTATTTTAGTCGTTTAACAAGTCACTTGGATGACTAAATATCAACTTGTCAATATTCCAGCATGCCATTAAACTGAAAAAAATAGATACTTATACTGTTATGAATTAAAAATAACAAACTGTCACGACCCGAAATTTTCCACCGACAGGATCGTGATGGCGCCTAACATTTCACTTGCTAAGCAAGCCAATATTAGAAAAATCGTTAAACAATTCCTTATTTTCATTCAGTAATTAACGATAATTAACTAAGATAAAATATATTAAGTGCGGAATATCATAAAACTGTATTAATTACTACCATCCAGATCTGGAGTCACAATTCACGAACATTCTATAATTTGCTGCAAGTAATAGTCATAAAAAATACAACTGTCTGAATGAAAAAAACAGTAGAACAGAAAAGATAGACGGGGACTTCAAGGTCTGTAAACGTCGACAGATCTACCTTAAGTCTCCGGACAGCGGACCAATAGCAAAATCTCGATCAACCCGAGCCGGTATCAAAGTTTACACAAAAAGTGCAGTATCAGTACAACTGACCTCATGTACTGGTAAGTGTCAAGCCTAACCTCGACGAAGTAGTGACGAAGCTAAGGTAAGGTACCTACAAATCAACTTGTACAATTTAACAGTGTATATGCAAATAACAGAAATGAAGAACTAAA